>PVJC01001868.1:0-86688 GCA_004026665.1 Murina feae
AAAAAAAAAAAAAAAGATTTTAACAACCTAGCCCTAGCCTGTTTGACTCAGTACATAGAGCATCAACCCACAGATTGAAGGGTCAAGGGCACGTACCTCAGTTGCAGGCTAAATCCCTGGCCCTGTATGGCAAGTAACCAATCAATGTGTCTCTCTCACATCAATGCTTCTATCTCTCTGTCACTCCTCCTCCCTTCCACTCTCTTTAAAAATCAAAGGAAAAATATCCTCAGGTGAGGATTAACAACAATAAAATGGTTTTTAACAATTTAATTAACTGGTAGAATGAGTAAACTTTGAATATATTTTCTCTAACTCTTTCAAAGAAGAAAAGTAGAAAACCAACTCCACAGACAAACTATGGGGCATATCATCTGTGAATCTGTGATCCTTCAAATAACTAAAAGAGTTAGTTCAGAGAGACTTCCCACTGACTAGCTGGTTTCTGCATCTGGGAGTAGTTTGGGGAGAAGGTCCAGGGCATCAACAGTTTTTTTGGCCACTAGGTAGTAGTAGTATGTGGTAGTGTCTTACTAAAGACAACAGGGCCTGTGCCAATCCTGATGAAAAAAAAAAAACACACCCAGACAAAAAAACAACAACATAAAAAATATCTAATAAGTTCAAGTTTTCAAAAGGATGCCCAATAGCATATAGGTATCCTTGAGAAAATTGCATAAAGTGTTCCATAATTTCAGATGCTCCCACTTCCTAAATTTGCTGCATTAGCCTAAACTAAATCCTATATTGGCTTTAGATTGGCCAGTCGTGGTCAAAATAGACTTATTCAATTTTTAATTCTTATAAATATTCTTCTTGGTATTTCCGCTGCAGTGCTAGATCAGAACTTAATTTTTCTGTTACAACAATCTCTAAAATTATTCCACCACCTGGGGAATGTCATTCTTTTGGAATGTTCTATCATGTTACAAATAATTTTTACTACATGTTCTCTTCTAGCAGAATAGGAATAGATGTTCATAAGCTCCTGGTTATAAACCAAGCGAACTGAGATTCCAATTAAGACAGCTGCTCTTGCCTGACTGGTGTGGCTCGGTGATTGAGCGTTGATCTATGAACCAGTAGGTGTCAGTTCAATTCCCAGTCAAGGCATATGCCCCGGTTGCAGGCTTGATCCCCAGTGTGGGACATGCAGGAGGCAGCCAATCAATGATTCTCTCTCATCATTGATGTTTCTCTTTCTCTCTGAAATCAATAAAAAATATATTTTAAAAAAAGATAGCTGCTCTTCAAATCCCACCCTCTTTCATATTCATTCCAGCATGTGTAGGTTAAAAAACAACGGATTCTGCTTGAGGTGCAAGCAAATTACAGCCCACAGGCCAAATGTGGTACCCTTCCCTTCACCAACAGTCTTTGTAAATAAAGTTTTATTAGATCACATCAGCACCCATGTTTATAGATTGTCTATGGCAGTCATTGCCACAGAGATATTTTGGCCCCCAAAACCTAAAACACTTATAATCTAGCTCCTTATAGAAAAAGTTTGCTGAGCCCTGGTTTATATTAAGTACATGAAGCAAGAATTTTGGGGTTGTTTTCAAAAATACTTAGATTAAAAATAAATGAATTAATTCATTTAACATATATTGACTACCTTTGAGGATTGTTTTCAGTGCTGGAGGCCCATCACTGAGCCAGAAAGATGATTCCCTATCTTCATGGAGGTCATATTCTAGGGAGAGTACACAGGTCAAGGGGGTCAGCAAGGCCAGACCGTGTGCGATGAGTAATAAACAGAATCATTCACCTAATAAATTTCCATCATCAGATCCTTAGCTATTAAAATAGGACTAGATAGAAAATGAATCAAAGTCTAAAGATTACTCTGGCAGCTTCATTCTGTCACTTCTTCCTTTCGATCTGCTGAAAATGACTGGAAACCTCAAATGCTTAGCAACTACTAAAAACACCTTACTAGAAACAGTTCTTACCAAGAAAGCAATTACCCACTCTTCACACCCCCTAAAAGATTGACTGCTCTTCTCAGTGTAAAGACATAAAGTGACCATTTCAAATGGGATTTGTTTTTATAAAGGAAGGGAATTTCCCATTATTAAACATAATTAAGTCTATTTTCTTAAGTCCACTAGGCTATTCATTGGATGAAGTGAGGTCCATTTCCTCACCACTTCTGCATACTAGCTATGAGCATGAATTACCAGAAATCTTTCAAAGCAGTTGACTGGTTTGGACAAAATGCAATATTCCTCGAAAGCCTGTAAAGATGTACCATATGGCTTCGTTTACCATCTCCAAACTAAACGGAGGATTGAATTTCAATATGTTGGTGAACAGCCATCATATCAACCTGCTGTGTTAATGCCCTTTCCCTTCCAATATTTTTAGAGGATTTATGAATCTGAAAAGACAACTTTCCATTTTTCGATCCAAGAGTAAAAGAAGTCAAGGGCATTCAGAAGAAAGGCCAAGACAGAAAAGCTCTGATAAAACCATGACTCTCGGTGAACAACCTTAAGTTAGAAGGAAAAATTAGTTATGAGATATTCTGGAGGGATGACATCCAACTGGCCTTCGCTAAGACCTGACAATGCATGGGTCTGCAGAACAAGCTCTCGTGGTGAACACGGTGTGTTGACAGCATAGATGTTTACAGGCAGACTGGAACAGGCTATAGAACAGCTTTAAGAAATACGCGAAGTATGAACCTTTAAGCAGCAGCCCTACTAGAGAAAAGCCATTGCCAACTCCCAGAATTAACTTGCAACCAGTTTCATCCCCTATAAAATGGGGATAAAATAGTATTAACCCTGGGGCTGGTGGATACTTTACTAAGTGCTCAATAAATAGTATATTTACCAACTATGCCAATCACTTCACATGCCTTACTTACCTCACTGAATCCTCATTAAACTCAGAAGTAGGTTCTATTGTGCCATACTTACAACACACTGGAAACAAAGGCTGGAAACAACGGTATTACATAACTTGCCCAAAGACCCAGTAAATGCCCAGTGTCTATGCTCTTAAACAGAAGTTGCATATTGGTGGTTTGGTGACACACTTTCTTAGATCTACTCGGTGTTAACTGACAATACAGTAGCAGCTGATGTTTGTTAAGCACTTTCTATATGCCAGGCACTGAATTCTTCTAATGAACTATCCCATCAAGTTCTACCTACAAGCCCACAGTTTTTTATTATTGGCATCGTTTTATAGCAAGCACCTGAGGCTTAAGATTACATTTATTTGTCCAAGGTTACATAGCGAATAAATGTAGCAACTGAGATTTGAACACTGGCACTCCGGCTCAGAGACAAACTCTTAACTATTAGACCAACAGTCTTGTTAAACAATAATGTTTCGCCCTGGCTGGTGTGGTTCAGTTGTTTGGAGCGTCATCTCAGAAGGTGATGGGTTTGATTCTCAGTCAGGGCACATACCTAGGTTGTGAATTCAATCCCTAGTTGGGACATGTACGAGAGGCAACCAATTGATCTCTCTCTCTCTCTCTCTCTCTCTCTCTCTCTCTCTCTCTCTCTCTCTCTCCCCTTCCCTTCCCTCTAAAAAAAAATCAATACAAATTAAAAAAAATTTTAATTAAAATTATAATGTTTAAAAATGATGTTTTATTAATTGCCAAAAAGGTGGGCATTTTATTAACACACAATTTTCATTTCCTAGCAGCACCAGTTTGGCGCGCAGTTTGTCTCTCCAACACCAAGGCTAGGAGTCAGTTGCCATTTTTCAGCATTATTGCTTGCACTTTTAGTTTTCCTTATAGAAGATCTAGAGGCCCAGTACACAACATTCGTGTACTGGGGGGGTGCCTCAGCCCGGCCTGTGTCCTTTAGCAGTCCAGGAGCCCTCATGGCGGGGAGCGGGCCTAAGCCGCAGTCGGACATCCTTAGTGCTGCTGCGGAGACAGGAAAGGCTCCCCCCACCACCACCACTGTGCTCGCCAGCCTTCTGCCTGGCTTGTGGCTGAATGGTGCTCCCCCTGTGAGAGCGCACTGACCATCAGGGGGCAGCTCCTGCATTAAGCATCTGCCCCCTGGTGGTCTGTGTGTCATAGGGACTGGCGGTGCTGCTGCTTGGTTGATGTGCATATTACCCTTTTATTATATAGGATTACAAGGAAGGTAAAATAATTCTTGGACTTGAATTTCTATCAAAAATGAGAAAATAACCTTAGCCAGGTGTTCAGTGGTTAGAGCGTCAGCCCGAGGAGAAGGGTCATGGGTTCCATTCCCAGTCACGGGCACATACCTCAGTTGCAGGCTCAATCCTGGCCCAGGTCAGGACTCATGTAAGAGAAAATCAATTGATGTGTATCTGTCTCTCTCTCCCTTTCCTCCTTCCTTTCACCCTCTCTAAAAATCAATTACAAAAATATCCTCCAGTTAGGGTTAAAAAAATAAAAAGGTGGCTTTTAATGGGGGTATAGGGGGACATCTAAACTAATAAAAGCGGAATAGTAAAATTAACCGTTTCTCCGGGACGCCCACAGCCAATCAGAGCAACTGTATGCAAATTAGCCCAGCCAACATGGCGGCCGCCACTCACGGACCTGAGTAAACATTTAGGCAGCGTCCGTTGCAGCAGGAGCGAGAGCGAAACTACCTGCTCACTGGCTCCTTAGCCTTTAGCCTGAAGCAAAACACACATTTGCAACAATTAAGAGTAACAATTGTTTCATTATAGAAGCCATGAGGTGAGGCAGAGGAGGCTTCCTTAGTAAAAGGCCTTGGCTTAAAGGAACAGTGTATCAATTATAGGAGATAAACACCAGAAACCTGCGTCCAGCCGGCCTTGCTGGGACGTTGGGTCAATGGGAGCTGTGGGCAGCCTGAAAGCCCCTCACCCAGCCTGGTCAGGCACATCAGCAGGTGGACGTCCCCCAAAGGGTCCCAGACTGCGAGAGCGCACAGGCTGGGCTGAGGGGCCTCCCGAGTGCACAGAGCGGCTGCAGGGCGGGACAGTGCAGGACCCAGGACCCATGAGTGGAAAACAGGCGGCAGGGTTGGAGGGCACCGGGAAGCGGGTAAGAGGTGGCAGGGGGTCGGCAGCCTGCTTGGTGGGCTTCCCAGGCCCTTGGAGGGGCATCGGGGAGCAGGAAAGGAAGGCAGCAGGGGACTGGTGAGTGGGAAAGAGTCAGTGGCCTGCTTGGCAGCTCCCCAGGCCCTTTGGGGGCCACTGGGGAGCGGGAAAGCAAGCTCTTGGGGGCTGGGGTCCTGCTTGGCGGCTCCCCAGACCTCTTCCGGGGATCAGGGAGCAGGAAAAGGCTAGCCTGACCACGAGGCGGGGTTTTCCCTGCTTTCTGGTGGCTGGAGGAAGATGGGCAGTAGGCAAACTTGGGAGGCAGGCAGCACCCAGCCCTGGCCACAGCTCAAAAAAGAGAACAACATGCAGGGGAGGGCAAGAGTCTGAGAGATCAACATAGAGGGGGTGCCTACTCCAAGCCTCCATGGTGTGCCTGGGGGCAGGCCCCCAGCAGGTAGACACACACAGGAGGACTGCTCCGAGCCTCTGATGCGGCTGGGGGCAGGTCCCCAGTGGCCACACACACACACACACACACACAGACACACAGAAGGCACCTGGCAGACTGGGGCCATCATAGGATATCCACTGAGGGGTCCCAGACTGAGAAGGCACAGGCCGGGCTGAGGGACTCCCTCCACCCGGAGTGTACAAATTTTTGTGCACCGGGCCCCTAGTATGTAATACTTTCAACAATAGTTTTTTAAAAAAAAAAACTGAGAAAATAGAACATGGTGTGTCACATGTCCAAAAGAAATGGGAGATAGGTGGAAATTAATATTCTTGTGTGTTTGATGTGCAAAATGAATGACTGCTTTCGTTTCCATGCTCAGGTACATTACCTAGCTGCTAGAAACATTTGAATTTAATTAATTTTAACCTCTACATCACTGTAAGCAGCAAAAGACATGTTGACAGCAAGTATGCAGCTGTTCAACAGAGAAAACTTTATTCTTACGATAGAATGATGGAAGGAGTTTAACATGCCATAGAATAATGCTTAAGTTCACATGACTTCGAAGTCTCTAGTCAACTTAATTAATACCTGTTCTATCTTTTAAGTGTTTAATTTGCTTGAAAAGAAAGAAACTCAACCCCAGGAAGAGGCTCCATGTTACCCTGTGGAACATACTGCCTCCCAGGGTAAGGGGACTCCCATTTGTAAAAGAGTCCTCCACCCCAATATCCATACCACCACCCTGTTCACTCCGCTGCAGTGTTTGCTTCCAGTTACCCTAGTCTCTGTACTACCCCAGTCCGACTTCCAGTAACAAAGGCTACATGAGTTTAGTCACCCCTGGAGGATCTGTTTGTAAGGAAGTGATAAGAGGCCCACCTATTCTTCTACAGTTCCACAGAGAAATAGTGGATTTGTCATGTGGTTTGCCTCATCGACATCACAGTAGAAACTCCATTTGCAAGGAGAAGAGAGTTCATGATGGGCATTAAACTTAAAATCAACTAAGGTTTACACTAGTGAGTTGACAGAGCTAAATTTATCCCTCTCACACTGTTCCATTATCTCAAACATTCTGCTATTAAAATGGGCGGTGAGGAAGAAAACTATTTGACATGCATTCCAACATAGTGAACTATTTATAGGCAGGAAAATAGCCATGGCCACCCATAAGATGGAAACCACCACCCAGAGCATGGCTCGCTGAAGGGTCTCTGAGGGCTTGCTCAGAACGGAAGCTGGCTAATGTGGCAGGGTTAAGCCTCCTTCCTTCGAATTTCAACCAGGAAGTTTAATTAAGCAGGTTTTTAAACAACCTTATTTACTCTCACCAAGTTTTTAAACTGTAGGACAATAGTGTTGACCACCTGATTAAAGTAAACAAATGGAGAAATCTTTCTACTGTATTTACTTCAAAATTGAGAGCAAAATGAATACACAAAGGGTCAGGACAGATTACAAGTAAATGTAGGTCTTCCTTTTCATCGTATTTGCATGTGTTTTTTTTTTACTCACAGAAATAAAAAATACAACTTAAAAAAACCAAAAGCTAAATGATTCATTGGTGTCAGGAAGATCTTCACACGTAATGGAGAACAAAGGACAAGAAGCATCCTCTGCTCAGTCAAAACCAGGAGTGTCTTCTGTAAACATGTTAAATCAATAACCTCCACTGCTGACATGTCAGGTTGGATAAAAAGACTTCCACTGAGAAATCTTCCAAGTCACCCCACTAAATGCTTCTTAGTTTTAATACTTGCTGGCTAATCAGAGCCACGAATATTCATAATCAAATTTTCATTTAAAAAAAAAAGAATTTATTAGACTACTTTTCTAACATTTTATAAATGTAATATATCATTAAAATGGAAACTAAAGGTGTTTTAGAACTCAGGGGGGGAAATGGAAAGAGTATTCATTCTACCAATGGACTGGTATTGGTAACTAGGAAAAATAAATTACTTGAAACCAGAGGTAAACCTAAAACAAAGTAACCTTTTGATCTTTGGGAGAAGGGCAGAGGGAAACAGACCACAAAGAAGACACACGATTTATTTAGATTACAAACTGACATATGTACTGAGTGTGCTGGCCTCCAGGTGGTTCTGGGTAAAGAGACAAATAAGGAAAACCCATCAAGCACATAAATATGACCGGGGCCCAGCGGGAATAAAAGCTGAGTAATGCAGCCCAAATATAGGAGTGCAATCTAAAAATAACCCTTGTGCTTCTACAGAGGTTATTTTCCTTTTAACATTCATTCGAAATGTGTGGGAAGACAAAACAGTTTGAGTTAAGTGAATTTCCAGATATTATCAAATCAAGTGATGCTCAAAATCATTTTCAACCAAAAGTAAAAATTCAACTTTCCCTTCCTTTAGTTTTCTCTTGCAAGTAAATATGTGGGGTGGGGAGATGAAGGACAATACTGGGCAAGAATGTAATTTCTAAATTCTATGAGAAGCTGATAATACCTCTAGGTAAAATATCTTAATATCTAACGTATGGCATGAGAAACGACTTGATCCTTGGAATTGTGACAGTGAGAACCACTATAATAATTATTTTTTCCATAAAGAAAGATGAACAGAGAATGACAGAATGTTGACATTGGGATTACACTTTCCTATCATGCCCAAATTTAAAGGATTTCAGTGTCACCATTTAGGTCTCCCCCAATTTAAGATGAACAAAGAAAGAAAGAGAGTGGTAGGAAAAAACAACTTGTGAGTCTAAATATGCTACAATTCCAGCACTTTTTCAAAAAATATTTAATATCTACTAGTAGCCAGGTTCTATGCTCTGTGCTGCCCCCGTCTGAGGCAAACCTTTTTCCCAATGGTGGATAGAAAAATACAGCCTTACTTCATTTTCCCATGCTATGTAAAATTATATAACTACAATGGTAGTGCAAAATTTAAAAAAAAAAAAAAAGAGTATCAAAGGGTCACATTTCACTGTACAACAGCAGAGAGGAGTCATATGGGAATGTCCTTTTGGTCATACAAAAAACAACAGTGCTGCCTCAGCTGTTTGAATATGAGACAGAAATACAGCTTAGTGGAGATGACTGGGCATAAGAAGTCACTGACAGCCTGCCTTTGGCAGTGAGTACCACCCATTTAATAGTCCTGAGTGTGCAGATGAGAGCCCAGCGGTGATGTTATGACAGTAAACAAAATCCTTCCCATCCTGCTCTCAAGAAGAGTCAGGTTCAGTGGAAGAGCTTACAGTCTGGTTTGGGATGCTGGGGAAACTGGCCCAGATATGAGGTTACAGATACCTCTAGACCATCGTGCCCACATGTGAATCCCCACTGTTCTTTATGCAGCAGAGGATGAACCCTCCAGAAATGTTCTGTGGGAACAGATTAAACTTGCAAAATGCACTTCTCATACCTGGCCATCCCCAAGAGATCCTTCAGGACCTTCCCACAAACATGAATCACCCAATCTCACTGCCAGCTGTCTCAGCTAAACAGTGGAAGAGAACAAGAAGGTAGCCTACATAGGTGGTCCGTAATGGAGAGCCAGAAACTTCCCCCTCTTCACTGAAAGCACATTTTCAGGAGCGAGGAACAGAAGGAAGGAAATGAAAGGTGCACCACACCTTTCCTGTTCACATGTAACCCTATTTCAGTACAGTGGTTTGCTTTCTAAAAGTACATCGATGTGTGCAAGGGAGTCTGCATAAAGAATCAGATGCTAAGATTAGAACATAAGAGAATTACATTGAATGTATACTATATATTAACTATGGAGAAAGAAATATTTTAACTGAAAACAGTGGTTAGTTGTTTCACTGGAAATTCTATAGACCTATTCTGTACATGTTTATTAAAGTCCGGAAGTGGGAAAATAATCTGACAGAAACATAGCCAAAGATATGGAAAGGTGGAAAGCATAACCTTGCTAACTCTGGGGGCACCATTCACACTGTACTTCCTGTGACTGAAGTTGGGCAGTGCCAGCCTATATAAACACATGTTGCCTTGAAAGTGAACAAGATGCTATTGAGTACCATAGCCCAGTCCTAGATGCTGTGGAAAGGGCCTTCATGATTATATTTTCAGGACAAATGCTCCTCAATTAAATGAAGATCTTTCTCACTTTGATCTTCAATTTCTCTCAACTTCTATTCCTCTTGTTAATAAAAGGGAGCCCAGCCAATGAGGTTCAGTGGGTGAGCATCAACCTATGAAATAGGAGGTCAAAGTTCGATTCCTGGTCAAGGCATGTGCTTGAGTTGTAGGCTCAGTCCCCAGTAGGAGGGTGTACAGGAGGCAGCCGATCGTTGATTCTCTCTCATCACTGAGGTTTTCGTTCTCTCTCTCCCTTTCCCTTCCTCTCTGAAATAAATAAAAACTGTAAAACAAAAAATTTTGGCCTTGCCTTTTATGAGTTTAAAATTTAGTTAAGTTTCATGACATGTAGAGAACAGGTATATCATTTGTCTGACTTCTATGGATCTCTTCCTCAGACTAATCTATCTCCTGCCAGAAGCTTCTGGTAAAACAAAATCCCAGGAGGAGAAGCCTTGAAACATGGGTTAAATGCTTAAAATTAAAATCAAGAACTGAAGCCAAGACAATGCTTTTCACTGTGGTTCATTGATGGCCGGCCGATGGAGGTATGTGCCATTGCTGATGGACAATGCTTTTCATTGTGGCCATTCTGGAAAATGTGTATTTTCAAAACAAAAAGCCACATTCATAACACAAACCACTCTTGGGTTCAAACACAATCTACGGCTAGCATTCAGACAAGGCAAACATATGCACTTGGAGCAAGATGTTGGACCACAGTTAAGAATGGAAAATGTACAGCCAGAGGTACTGCCACACATAGTCTCTGAGGTAAAGAAGTGGGCACCAAAGGCATTCGAGAAAAACAGAATCCTGAGAGCAAGAAGCCAAAGGAGGAGCCGAATGAATCAGAACACATGATGACCAAGTTCCTGTTCAAACCAAACATTATATGTTTCTATAATTCATGAACTTATAATGACATTGGCACTAAGTCTGGACTAGATCTAAGATCCAGGTCTGGAGAGCAGAAATTCCAATTTTCTAGATTCTAACCCAAGGTTTTACTCTTAGAGAAGAGTATTGTATAACAGTCTACATACAAATTTACCATGGACTAAAAATAGTGCCACCAATTGTAAGCAGGTATGAAACATAAAAACAGAATAAAGGATTTGAATGATGCTTCCTGAAAGAGAGAATGTAAAAGCCTTCTTGACGTGCTGCAACAAGAATAAGAGGTACTCCTGCAAGTCCCAAGAGAGAGCAGAGAACAAGTCCCAGGATACTCACCACAGCACACCAATGATTTCCCCTGGAGGTTATGGCAAGTACTGGCTAATTACTATGGAGTAAGTTTTTCCAGCCCTCAGGAAGATTTATTTTTATTTTTTTATCTTAAAGGCCCTGGCTGGTGTGTTCAGTGGTTAGAGTATTGGCCTAAGCACTGAAGAGTCTAGGGTTCAATTTCAGGCCAACAGCACACACCTGGGTTTTGGGTTTACTCTATGCCCCCAGTTGGGGCGTGTACAGGAGACAACTGGTTGATGTATCTCTCACATCAATGTCTCTCTCTCTCTCTCTCTCCCCCCCCTCCCCCACTCCCTTTCTTCCACCCTTTCTGAAAAATATCCTCAAGTAAGAAGTAATAAAAAATAAATAAAAATGAATAAATTAAATAAAATCAGTTTTAAAAAACAACTCAAACAAACTCATCTACAAGGTTTCTGAAGATAGGCTAGTGATGGGGTAGTTGGGGTAGAGGGAGTTAAATTTATCTTTAGCATCACATGCTTGGCCTATGTTTGGAGAAGAATCTAATATAATAAAAGAGAAACATGCAAATTGACTGTTACCACAAGCCAATCAGAGCGGCTGTATGCAAATTAACTCAGCCAAGATGGAGGCCAACAGCCATGGAGCTAGAGCAAACCAAAGGCTTCTGTTGCAACTGCCTGCCTAGGCTGGCTGAGTCTGCTCACGGCCACGCCCACCAGCCAATCAGAGCGGCTGTATGCAAATTAACCCAGCCAAGATGGAGGCTGGCAGGGCGGCTCTGCACTGGGAGCCTCCACGGCCGGCCAGGTGTGTCAGCTCAGTGGGAGGGGGGATCTGGCCTGGGGCCTCCTGGGGTGTCCAGGAGCAGCTGTCCTGGGTCTGCTGCCTAGCTCTGCCCCCGGGAGCCTCCGAGGAGTATCCAGGAGCGCCTGTCCCGGGTCCACTGCCTGGCTCCACTCCCTGGGGGCCTCCCCAAGGCATGCAGGAGCACGGGGCCTCTGCAGGGTATGCAGGAGCAGCCATCCTGGGTCTGCTGCCTGGCTTTGCCCTGCGGGGGCCTCTGTGGGACATCCAGGAACGCCTGTCCTGGGTCCACTGCCTGGTTCTGCCCTGGGGACCTCTGCAGGGTGTCCAGGAACACCCGTCCAGGGTCCGCTACCTTCATCCGCCCCCCAGGGGCCTCCACAAGGCGTGCGGGAGCGTCTGCTGCACAGTGCGGAGAATCCGAAGCCAGTTCACTGCCCAGCTCCACCCCAGGTGTGTTTGCTCAGCAGCAGGGCCCCACTGAGGGATTCTGCATCAGCATCCGCCCCTGGCTTGCCACCCAACTCTGCGCCAGGTGTATCCCCTCAGCGGTGTGGGCCCACCAGGTGTGTGCAATCGTGGGCCCTCCGGTGGGAAACGTCCAGGCCTGCACTCACCAGCCTTCCCACCCCCCAGTGCACGAACCCTGAAGGGGCTGTGGGCAGCCTGAAAATGGCTCTCAGCCCCTCACCCAGGCTGGCCAGGCATGCCAGCAGGTGGACATCCCTCCCGAGGTGTCCCAGACTGCAAGAGGGCACAAGCCGGGCTGAGGGACCCCCACCCCCCGAGTGCACAAATTTTTGTGCACCGGGCCCCTAGTTTAGATATAATTTTGATGTAGATGCCATCGAGCCAATGAGAATTATTCAAGTTAATGGAAATTAAAGGAGGAATGCTCACATTGCTTAGGAAAGGTCTTTCAGTTAACTGCCAGAACCTTCACAGAAAGCTAACACATTGTTGTCTATGTTGTGTGGTTTGTATGCAGCAGCCTCAACCCTTAGATATCAGTCATACAAAAGCATTAATAACTTAACAGTCATATGTGGAGGACTGAGGAAAGAGATTTGTACTCAGTTCTTTTATTTATAAATTTTACCTTATAAATTCAAATTTCAAGGTGGAAAAAGATAATCTATATTAATAAAAGGGTAATATGCTAATTAGACAGGAAGACCTTCTGGACGTCTTTCTGGACAAAGCCATGGTGGTGGGGCTGAGGTAGAGGTGGTTAGGTGTGAACCGGCCAGGAGGGAAGGGCAGTTGAGGGTGATCAGGCCAGCAGGGGGAGGGTGGCAGTTGGGGGCGAGCAGGCTGGCAGGCAGAGTGTTTAGGGGCGATAAGACAGGCAGGCAGGTGAACGGTTAGGAGTCAGCAGTTCCAGATTACGAGAGGGATAGGGCCTAAACCGGCAGTTGTACATCCCCTGAAGGGTCCCAGATTGGAGAGGGTGCAGGCTGGGCTGAGGGACACTCCCCCATACAAATTTCATGCACCAGGCCACTAGTTAGCAAATAATCAATCTTAAACTATCCCCAAAGAACTAAAAGCCAATAGCATACATTTAAACCGAAATGAAACTGAACTCCCCAAAAGACAAAACCTGAGTAAGATGAAACTCATAGATAGATGTACCATTAGAAAACAGGTCAATAGTGATAATGAAATCTTTATTTAAGCAAGCAAAATGTATTGAGAAAGTCAAAGAGGTAAAAGAAATGAGCCAGCTGGTCTGTGTAGGCTCAAGAAACAAATTATAGAGGCAAAAGAAGGGCCTTGGAACTTAGGAGAAAGCAAGCAAGGATATAGGCACCTGGGAAAGGAAAGTGGGAAAGGCTCTGAAGTGCTTCAGAGAGAGTGAGAGCTAGGGAACAAAGGAGGTGGGGAAAGGTACAACCATGTTCAAGGTCTTCAGGTAATCAAATCTTGGTAAAATTTTAACTTACTCTCATCTCACTCCTGGACCTAGAATTAGAAGTATTGACTCTAATGGAAGGAAATAGTAGATAATAATTTATATACAGTTTCAGAATATTAAACTTTCATTTGAATATGAGCAAGTCTGATTATTGGACATTCTCAGACCTTTGAAAACAAACAAACAAACAACACAACCAGGAAACACTGCCCAGAATAAAACAGAGCACGAGTGGCACATCTACTTATTTTTCTCATTTTAGGCCCAGGACCGACAACAGAAATTTTCCAGTACCTGAATTTACCTAAGCAAACTTTTCCTTTACTGTGATTAATGGCTTCCTTGGATCTTCTGGGGTAGAGAAAAGTCTACAATCAGCCAACTTGCTGTTATGATGGATATGTTCTATCTGCACTGTCCAATGGCCCCATGAGGCCAATGAGGATCTGAAATGTGACCAGTGTGAGCAAGGAACTGAATTTAATTTTAACTAATTATAATTTAAATAGCCATGTACAGCTTTTTCACTACCATATTGGACAGCATAGGACATGTTTTATTTAGAAAATCGAATCTAAAATTTCACTGAGAACTGCAGTTATAAATCCACACTGATATAATCAGAAGCCCATCAAAAGTGAAAATGTCACAGAGAGATAAAAGGATGATTGTGGATAAGTTGTAATGTAGATAAATCCACTCATGGTACTCAAGTTGAAGGTAGCTGCATGAAGTTTTAACGGTGACTGATGCTTGATAAATGCTTACTGCCTTAGAAATCAGTCACAGACACTCATAGGGAGTTGGTCTTGAGACATGGCAGATCAGACAGGCTGCCTCTCTGAGTTTACTGTGGTCAGTAATAAAAAAGGTGCACATAAGATTAGGAAGAACCAGTTTTCCACTCCCCACACCCATGAGAACCAGCTTTTTCAGATAGTCCTCTTTCTCCCAAGACCAGGTCAAACACAATGCCGGGTGAACAAATACGTATTGAAGATCAGTTTTTAGAAAATTAAAAACTACTAGAAACTTCCATTTTGGAGAGTTTGGTAAGGTTTATGAACTCTCAATCTGGTCAAAGCATGCCTGGGCCACAAACAAGCCAAAAGAAATATATATGCATTGTATATATTTAAAATTCATTTCTTTATAGTTCCAACTGATCTCATAAAGACAAATACATTAACTACTGCAGAAATTACACAATGGGTTACCCAACAGAAAACACATCAACTGTTATCCTAATCTTAAATTCTTCCTGGTGATATGAAATTGACCCTTGAAATTGATGTACTTAAAATCTTGTTTTTGTCTAATCTAAAATATCTAATCTAATAAAAGAGTAATATGCTAATTGCATCAATCTGCTACATTCCAAGCCATATCCACCAGCCAATCAGAGCAACTATATGCAAAGTAACGCAACCAAGATGGCGACCAGCAGCCACAGAGCTAGAGAAAGCAGGAGGCTTCATTGCCCAGGTGATGGTGGAAGCTGCCTGCCTAGGCTGGCTGTGGCCTCTGCTCAAGGCAACAAAGTTTCAATTATAGAAGCCACGAAGTTAGAGCAAACAGGAGGCTTTGTTTCCCCCACGATAGAGGAAGCTGCCTGCCTAAGCAGGCTGTGAACTCTGCTCAAGGCAACAAAGTTTCAATTATAGAAGATCAGTAAACCCAGATACCTGCTTCCAGCTAGCCTCGCTGGGAGCTTGGGTGGCTGGGGGCTATGGCCAGCTTGCAAATAGCTATCAGCCACTCATTCAGGATGACCCCACCCTCATGGGGTGAGGGTCCCTGCTGGGGGAATTGGCCAGCCTGAAAACAGCCCTCAGCCCCTCACGCAGGATGGCCAGGCACCCCAGCAGGGACCGCTACCTTAAAGGGGATGTGGCCAGTCTGAAAATGGCCCTCAGTCCCTCACCCAGGCTGGCCAAGGACCCCAGAAGGACCCCGACCCTGATCTGGGACACGCTTCAGGGCAAACAAGCCAGCCCCCACCCATGCAGCAGGCCTCTATCCTATATAATAAAAGGGTAAGATGCAAATTGACCCTGTCAGCAGAACCACTGGGAATGACTGGTCACTATGACATACACTGACCACCAGGGGGCAGACGCTCAATGCAGGAGCTGCCCCTGGTGGTCAGTGCACTCCCACAGGGGGAACTCTGCTCAGCCACAAGCCAGGCTGATGGCTGCCAGCACAGCGGTGGTGGTGGGAGCCTCTCCTGCGTCCTCAGCAGCACTAAGGATGTCCAACTGCAGCTTAGGCCTGCTCCCCGCTGGTAAGTGGACATCTCCCGAGGGCTACCGAGCTGCTAGAGGGATGTCTGACTGCCAGCTTAGGTCCAATTGCCCAGGGAACGGGCCTGAGCCAGCAGGTGGACATCCCACGAGGTTCCCAGACTGTGAGAGGGCACAGGCCAGGCTGAGGGATCCCCCCAAGTGCACAAACTTTTTTGCACTGGGCCTCTAGCAAGCTTAATAAAATGGATAGGCAATTTGCATGGTATAATAAGTAGGCAGGTGTTCAAACCACACACCCTTATACACATACACCCCACCTCCAACCTCATTTTAATAGAAGCAAGATATAGATTTGATGGAGATAACACAAGACACACTGAATGAATGTGCCTGAGAGGAGCAATTTGAAATGGAGAGAAACTAGAAACATGGGGTCCTCTCCAGATTTGAGTAAAACATTCAGGGAAGTCAGAGGAGGTCTGTCTAGTCACTGCTCAAGAAGATGAGCTAAAACAGCACTGGAGAGGCCCTAGGGACCAACACTCACCTTCTAGACTGTACCTGAAAGTAATGAATCCTACCCACAAGGAGAGTGTCAAGGGCTCACCCTGCATATGTGAATGAAAATCTGGAGGGAACCTACCTTGCAAACAAATATCATTCATCAAGTTCTGCTCTGCAAGAATAAAAACGGGTGGCATGTGAGAGGTGCAATCATAAGAGGTGGGCCTTCTCTGTTACAGTGGTTTCAGCAGGCAAAACCACTTGCTTATTGTCAATATATGACCAAAAGTAACCAATAGTGCCGGTCACGGTAGGAGTTTCATATTTATATACCAGAACTAAGAAACGACATTTTTTGTTGTCCCCAGCCTGCCTACTCCCCTGGTGGGTTGCTCAGGGCACAGAAGATAGGGTCTTTCTTATCTTAACTGATGCACTGCACCACTTCCGGAATCTCCAGACTTGATTGCCATGGCGATTATAAAAGGTCTTGTTATTCTTAGCTCAGATGGTAAATTCAAACATAACTGCCTGTTGCAGGCCTTTAAGAGCTTGAGAGGCTCCGGCCTGCAGAAAGCATGGCGTGTGGCAGGCCTGCCAACGGCCCTGAGCCAGCTGACCAGCATCCAGTCACCGTTTCTTTTCCAAACAGCAACTGAACAAACCTTGATTCAGCTCTTAAGTTACGCTCTGGTGGAGAACAGCGCAGAGGAAGCACCAAGAGAATGATTTTAGAGAAATGAATCTGGGCATAAACCAAGCCCATGTTCCCGTGGAATTATTAATAACTCAGCGTCCTTTATGTTTGTTTGAACCCTCCATGTCTAGCTGAAGAAAATACATATTTCTTTTTTCTCCTCGGGGAGAATAAAAGCAGGAAAGTAAAATTCCTGGTAATGTCATATCCAGTCAAACAGGAAGGTTTGTAGGCTCAAGGCGGAAAGGTTTCCAGAGTTATGCTGAGCCAATGTGAAAATAATTTATTTGATTTTCATTTCTTTCATTTCCTCCAAATTATCATTCAACTCCATGCTCCCACACCTACCAAGACAAGAGGAAACATTTTGTAAACATAATAAAAACACAGTGTTTAGGAAACACCTGAGGTGTGGAGAAATTGAAACACTCAGTCATTGCTGGTGGGAGTATAAAACAGTGCAGCCACTTTGGAAATCGTTGGCAGTTCCTCAAAGTGTTAAACATAGTCTCCATATGCCCCAGAAATTCTACACTTAAGGTATTTACCCCAAGAGGATTGAAAACATATGTTCACACAAAATTATCCACACATGTTGACAGTAGCATTATTCATACTAGCCAAAGAATGAAAACAACCTAAACGTCAATAAATACACAAAATGTGGTATATCCATACAGTGGAATATTATTTGGCAAAAAAAAAAAAAAAAAAAAAAAAGGATTAAGTACCAATATATGCTATAACATGGATGAACTTTTGAAAACATCATACTAAATGAAAGAAGCCAGTCACAAAAGGCCATATATTGTATGACTCCATTTACATTAAATGTCCAGAATAGGCCGACTCATATACACAAAAAGCATATTAATGATGCTCGGCTGATGTGGCTCAATTGGTTGAGAGTCATCCTGTTTACCAAAAGGTCATCAAGTGATTTCTGGTCAGGGCACATGCCCAGATTTCAGGTTCGGTCCCCAGTCCGGGTGCAATTTGGAGGCAACCAATCAATATTTCTTTTTCACATAGATGTTTTTCTCTCTGAAATTAATAAAAACATATAATTTTTTAAAAGCATATTATTGCCCTAGCCAGTTGGGTTCAATGGATAGAATATCGGCCCATGGACTGAAGGGTCATGAGCTTGATTCCAGTCAAGGGCACATACCTCAGTTGCAGGCTCGACCTGGCTCGTCGGGGTACATGCAAGAGGCAACCAATTGATGTCTTGCTCTCACATCAATGTTTCTCTCTCTGTATCTCTTCTCCTCCTTTCTAAAAATCAATGCAAAAATATCCTCGAGTAAGGATAACAACAATAACAAAAAAGCATATTAATTAATGCAAATGGGGTGGGGGAAGTTGGGGTACACAGATGACACCTAATGCCTATAGTTCCTTTTTGGGGAGTTAAAATATTCTAGGATTAGATTTTGGTGATGGCTCTACAACTTTGTGAATAAATCAATAAACACAGAAAAAACTAACTACTCTAAAATAGGTGACTTATGTATGTGAAATATAACCCAACAGCTGAGGGAGATAGGAAAGAAAGGAGGAGGGAGGGAGGGAATTCAGACCTGAAATGTCTCACCTAGAATGGTAATTATTCTTCTCAGGATTTTGTGTATTGTTTTGGTTTGTTTTTACTTTTTATCTTTCTATAACCATGGACTCATAATTGAAAAAAAAAAAAGTACAGAAAAGTCTCCCGCATCCCCCATTAGTGCTGTCTTATGTACATTATCAAAGGAAATTGATATTGACTCATTACAGTTAACAAGACTCAGATTTCTAGGGATGCCTTTTTAAAACAACTTCTTGAGGTTACCCTCCTTTTACTTGTAACAGCAGTCACTTTGGTTGTGATTATCATAAACTAATCAATAATTCCAGTGACACAGATATAAGCAGTAGACATTTTAACATCTCCCAGTTCCTAATTTGCCTTGGGGGGAAACTAAGTTACCATGAGTGAAATACGTCCACTAAAGCACACAAAGTTCATATATACTTTAAGGGTCCTTCTAACTCATTATGTTGCTCACCAAGCTTTTTCCCTGGAAGAGAACTTGGTGAGTCTTTCTCTAGAGTGGTGTTGGTGACATGCTGTGACAACTAAATCTCGAATACAGTCTTTCCTTAGATGGATAAAGAATTTGCAATTAATCATCCTAGCTCATTCTGAAAGAAGAGAGACTTAGGAGGCTGACAAATGAGAGGAAAATATCTCCCAGTAAAAATAGCAAATAGCTTTTTAATTTCCATGTGGAAAATGACCAGAAATCCATGCTCAAGTGAAGTCTTTCACGAAGTTCTTGAAATCTCCTTTACATCTCAGCTTTATGACTTAGAAGCAAAAATTACTGCTCAACTGTCTAATGATCAGATGTCTGATGTAAGGCTTTCCTGTGTTTTGTTTTCATTCTTCCTTTTACATTATTTTTTAAAAACTGATTTTAGAGATAGAGAGGAAAGAGATTTGTTGTTCCTCTTATTTATGTATTCAGTGGTTAATTCTTATATGTGCCCTGACTGGAGAGCGAACCTGCAACACTCTAACCAACTGAGCTACCCGGTCAGGACACTTCCTTTTATATTCTTAACTTTTGCTCTTCTGCTTTAGTAAACAGTGAGGTGGGCCAGAGAAAGTCATTTCTGATAATGAGAAACAAGGAGGTTGAAAATATTGATGAACTGAAGTGTTTGGCTTTACCACAATTAACAGGAAAGTGTTTCTACACAAGATGACTTTCCTGAGGAGGGTGAGGAAGCAGGCAGCCTGGCAGGGGTCTGCGGGGCAGTCAGCACTATCTAGGCCCAAGAAGAATCTAAAAGGGAAATACCCCACACCCAGGTGTGGAGATGAGATGGACACAGCAGTCTCTACAAACTGTCACCAGATACTGTTGCGTTATTCTAGATCACCTGGCCCCAACGTCCAAGCAAGGCAAGCAAGTTCTAGGAATCACATTGAGCTTTGGAGGGACTTTTGGCTTCATGCTAAACCCTAGGAAAAAAAAAAAAGAAAGAAAGAAAAGGTAGCGCAGACCAAGCAGGCATATCTTGATGGAATGTTGATGTAATAATGGCAGTAGGTGAGCACTGCGGAGAAGTGAGCCCTGAAGTTGTGCTTTGATAAACGGTGAAATCCAGGAAAGAGACCAAAGACTGCTTGGACAGTGGTTAAAATAAGGTCAAGGTAAAGCATGCCACAAACACAATAGGGAAGGGCACAGCATTGGGAGAAAAGAAAAAGGAAACTGTCTTCTGCCCCTGGCATAGCTCTTTACTGTTTTATAAGAAAATCAAGTTTAAAAAAGAAAGGTTTCACCATCCCTCCACCTACACCAAATAGTGAGAGAAGCCCACACCCAAACAAGACAACCATTTACAAATATGTACACCACATAACCTTTTATTCAAGGGTGGAACAGATTTGAGTCCCCTGGTATTACAACGCAAACAATTTTTCTTTCCATATAAGCATGTGCTGCACTCTCAGCTGGCAGTGGTGTCAGCTTACATCCTCCAGGGGTTCCATGAATAGCAGCTCAGGTAGGCAGATGAGAGGCCTGTAAGTCAGACAATGGAGCTCTTCATCCTGGTTATCTTAATAGGGTAACCCCGAAACACTGTGTAAAATGGGAAGGTGGGATTAGCAGTGGTTTTCAATATTTTTTAAGCTGTGAAATCCTTTATCCAAATGAAATCTCATGAAGACTCCCAATATATAAGAATTTGAAGTAATCAGGGTGGTTAAAGCTGAAAGGAAGTGGGGGAGGGGGCAATGGGGGAGTCTCCCATGGAGGCACTTGCTAGAATTGGGACTCTACAGCACATAGTATGAAAACCACTGAGATCTCTTAAAACAAAAACCTTATCCTGCCCTGGCTGGGTTGTTCATTTGGTTAGAGCGTTATCCCAATATGTCAAGGTTATGGATTTGATCCCTGGTCAGGGCACATACAAGAATCAGCCAATGAATCATAATTAAGTGCAACAACAAATTGATGCCTCTCTCTCTCAAATCAATAAATAACTTTTAAAAAAAGAATGCATTTTTAAAATAAAAAAATAAAAATTCACCCTACTTAGAAGAAAAAAAAAAAAGACAAAGTGGTATAGAATAATGGTTTCTAATGCCTGACTTGTTGTGGGGGATGGAAGGGGGTGGGAAGGTATCATTTATAAGCATGTAGAATGTCTCACATAGATAGGTATGCTCATTTTTAAAAAATGAATTTAGATACTGTGAGTAATAAAACTGAAATCCATTTAAGTGTAACTGAACTCATGGTCCTGTGGGAATCTATAGTTTCTTTTTAAATTAAAAAGGAATCAATACATTGTGAACCACCTCTAAAGAGAAAGCAACAATTCTCCACCTGAATTAAACAACGTAAGTCAATCTCCTTAAGATAAGTTACAGTAGGCTTTTTTGTTTTCAAGATTCTACTTCCCACAATGTACAACTAGTTAGATGCCTTTGTTGCTTTGAGAAGGATTCTGAGGCCATGTCCAGGCAGGAAAGAAATGTCATATTAGATAATCATTAGATAAACACTGTGTGCCATGGCTTTGGAGGGAATAGGAAGTGAGGGAGGGGACACATCGATCTGACATCCAGGGCTGTGTCAGATAATCATCTGAGATGCAATGTTCAGGAGATCCGAGTTCTAACTCTGATTCTGTCATCACACTAAATTTATCAGTAGGTAAATAATTCATTCCAGGTTTCAATTGTGCCAGGTCTAAAAAGGAGGCATCCTGACTTCTGATTCAGAACAGAATCAACTCAAACAGCGAATGCTACATTCCTTTAAAAACCTCTGGAGACACAACAAAACTGTCACAGAAATGGTGAGCTAATCTCTCCATTTTATAGGTAAGGAAATTGAAACCCAAAAGATTGTTGGCCAAAGTCACACAAGTAGATAGCAGGCTAAAGAATTAGCACTGCCGCCCTAGCCAGTTTTGCTTAGTGGATAGAGCGTCAGCCTGCGGACTGAAGGGTCCCTGGTTTGATTCCAGTGAAGGGCACATGCCCGGGGGGTTGGCTCAATCCCCAGTAGGGGGTATGCAGGAGGCAGCCAATCAATGATTCTCTCTCATCATTGATGTTTCTATCTCTCTCTTCCTCTCACTTCTTGCTGAAATCAATAAAAATATATTTTTTAAAAAATTAGCACTGCCTACTGGAGAGTTTTCTACAATTTGAGTCATAACACGTAGTTTGAAACTTTGACTTAATTACTATTAGTTCTCCGTGGGATAATTCATAATATAAGGGCTTTTGGGTTGATACTATAAAAAATACTTTAAAAAAATTCATGCCTCTCAACTAGATGATTGTACTAAATAAATTATAGCATTATTGCTATAAAATAAACCTATACTTTGTCACTTTTAAGCTTAGGTATTAAAAATGTTTCTTCAATAGAAAACAAGATAACATATATTTGAGTTACTCAGTAAATACAAACCAAATGATAGTTGCCCATCTCAGTAGAAAATTAATGATATCCTACAAAACGTCAAAGTTTGACCTACTTAGGAGCCAGCCCCTTTAAAAAGTTAAACCTAAATAAAGAACATTACAAAATGTGAATTGATTGGTCATAGTCAACCTAAAACTTTTATAATAAGAATTAACAAAGGATGGGAGAATCAGAAAATAACAGAGCATTTTTTTTATATTTGTCTGACTCCTTACTTAGAAAAACATTTGGTCCTTTCCCCCTTCCACCCTCAAATCAATGCATGGCTTTTACTGCAGCTTTAAAATATCGCAAATAAGTCTGAGGAATCATCTGGCATCTTGCTGAACAACTTAGATCTTATTGGTTAGACTGCTGAACTAACTGTTCCTTTTTTAAAAAGATAAATACCATCCAAAATTTTTCTGATATTCTTGTTTTTAACTGTTTTGGCTTACAGAACCAAAGCAGCTAAATTTGATACAAGTTCAATGTCGTTTCTTTCAGGAATTAACTCCTCTTTCTGGGCTTGAGATAGTGAACAAGCAATGCCTGACTGACCTCACCTGAACCCTGCAGATATATTGTTCGCCCAGGAAATTTCTGATTTTAACAAAAGAATCATTCTCCGGAATAACAAGCTGATGGGGAAGTGAGCCCACACAGACCTCATCTTGAGGGAAGCCCAGTGTAACACATTTTGATCACATTGTGTACATGACTGTGGAGTGCAAATAGTCCCTTTCTATTTCCCCACCATTTGTCAACCAGAGCCTCTTTTTCTTTCCAAGGAGATGAGTTCTACATTAATGTGATTGAAGTCCCTCCACAGGTGTTTCTAGGGCCCTTCACAATAACTGTGTGTCCTGTCACATTTTCTCGAATGTCAACAGTGTGTTCGCCTAGAAGTAGATGTGGCAAAAGAGGGCATTTGGTACTCTTGGAAAGTCTGCTGTCAGTCAATTTTATTTATTTTTTAAAATATATTTTTATTGATTTTAGAGAGGAAGGAAGAGATAAACATCAATGATGAGAGAGAATCATTGATCAGCTGCCTCCTGCATGCCCCACATCTGGGGATCGAGCCCATAGCCCAGGTATGTGCCCTTGACCAGATTCGTACCTGGGACTCCAGGACTCTTCAGACCAAGGTTGACACTCTATTCACTGAGCCAACCAGCTAGGGCTCCATCAGTCAATTCCATTAGTCAAACCACTTGTGACCTGAAGGGCACTTGGGAACTAACCAATCCCCTAAAATATTTATTCTTCCGGGCTAGGAAGACATGAATTGATGTTTCCGGGAGGAGAGCGCAAAAGTGACCTTCTCCTTAGGATCTTGGTCCTTACTCCAGAGAATACTATCCTAACAACCTATACACCTTTGGGTCAAACCACATCTCCCAATAAACGCACAGGAACTATTTGTCAACACTCGTCTTAAAGAAAGCTCCACGGGATGTGTTGTGCATTTTGTTTGTTACTCTTTGAACAAAGACAGACAGCCACTGCCATCAAATGAGTTCCAGAAAAAAAAAAAAAAAAAGAACAGAACCATGATAACACTGAATCAGCGGTCTTCTCTAAAATGTGCTGGAAAGCACTGTATTATGTTCTATTACTAGGTTACCATAACCATCTAAAATTAGTTTCAAAGTATGCACCTTTTTTATTTTCTGTCTAAATGAGAACAAACCCAGAGCACTCAAGGTACATGGAAACCCATTTCCCTCACAGTATTCACTTATGTTGATGACACAAAGGCAACTGGGCTATGAGGAGTACAGCATTTTTCTAACAGTGGATCCTGTACAGACAATGCTTTAAATATTTTAGCTAAGCACCTGAGTATCTGTTTTACAATACATTTATAATAATATTTTATCATATAAACCATTCTAATATAAACTCCTGTCTCCCTCCTCATAATATTTGGACTCTTTCATTGTTCTACCTCCAATTCTTCCAAACATGTTCAGTCCAACGGAAAAACGACATATCATCTCCCTGTTCTATTTGCCTTCAGAGATGCCTTCTCTACTGCAATCTCGCTATCAGCAGAAAAGCCACATCTAGTGGGAAAACCACTGAGACAAACTCCACGAAATGCAAACTGGCCATAAAATGACAGGAGCTGGCTTAAACTTTCCCTCTCGATAATGAGGAAAGGGCTTGTTAAGACAATTAAATTTGCAAACCTGCAGCCAGAAACCCTTAATCACAGAGAAATATTTTGGTAATTTTAAATGTACCCAGAGGTCTCATAAGTTTCCTTCTAATGGATGCCATGATTGCTTACTGCAATTGTGAAAAGTTTTGATAGCTTCATATTTGCAGTGCTAATTAATTTCTTTTATGATCTGTTCAAAACATTGAAATTTAAACAGATAAATGGATAAACAGGCCACTTGAGAAAGAAAGGAAAAGTACAAATAGCATAGAGAGAAAAAAAGATTCAGCAAAATTTTTAAATGCAAATTAAAATACAATGTGAAAGCACTTGTCAGTTGCTCAATGACAGATAATTGTCAGGTAAAACTCAGCATAGTCATGAGTGAAATGAAAGATGCTTTAACACCCTAATTCATTGTCAACTGGCAAAACCTTTCTTGAGGACAATTTGGCAGTACTTACAAAAAGCTTTAAAATTATAGACCTTCTGACCTATTAATTTAATTTCTAAGAATGTATCCTAAGAAAATGGTCTGAAACATGACAAAATGTTCCTAAGTTTTTAATGAAAACAATTAGGAACATAATTACCCTATACTGCACATAAATTAGAAATAAATGCCACCATCTAAGAAATTTATTATGAGTTTTAATAACCTTATGACCCATTAGGATGGCTACTATCAAAAAAACCAAAAGCCCAGAAAGTAAGAAATGTTGGTGGAGATATGTACTTCTGTTGGTGGGAATGCAAAATTGTACAGCAGATTCTCAAAATATTAAAAATAGAACTACCATACGACCCAGGCTCTAGGTATAGCCCCACTGTCCATATCCCAAAAAACTGGAAGCATGTTCTCAAAGAGATATTTGCATACCCACATTCAGAGCAGCGTTATTCACAATTGTCAAGACATGGAAGCAACCAAATGTCCATCAGTGGGTGAATAGGTAAGCAAAATGTGGTATATACATAAAACAGAATACTATGCAGCTTTAAAAAGGAAGGAAATCCTATCACAAGCTACACAGTGGATGAACATTGAGGCCTTTATGCTAAGTAAAATAAGCCAGCCACAAAAGGACAAATACAGCATGGCTCCACTCACATAAGTTACCTAAAGTAGTCAGATTCATAGAGTAGAATGGTGGCTACCAGGAGGTAGGGGGAGAAGCAAGGGAGGAACTGGTACAGAGTTTCAGTTCTGCCAGGTGAAAAGGTTCTGGGGATTGTTTTATAACAATGCAAAATATGTTTAATACTACTGGACTGTATACTTAATAATGGTTAAGATGGTAAATTTTATGGTATGTGTTTTTTATCATAAAAAAAGTTTTAATAACATGAAAAATGCTATAACAATATTTTTTTGGGGGGAAAGGATGCAAAAGAGTGCAGATAATGTATAACTTAAAATGTGGGGGTTTTTTTTGCCCTGGCCAGGTAGCTCAGTTGGTTAGAGCTTTGTCTCAATATGCCAAGGTTGCAAGTTTGATCCTCAGTCAGGGCACATATAAGAATCAACCAATGAATGCATGAATAAGTGGGACAACAAATCAATATATCTCTATCTACCTACCTTTCTTTCTTTTTTCCCCTTCCTCTCTCTCCAAAAATCAATCAATAAAAATAATATATATTAACTAAAAATATCTTTAAACTTCATAAAGATATTTTCCCATATTAACATTATTTGCCTCCTTTGTGAGATTTTTCTCTATTTCCTTATATTTTCCCCATTTTTTTCACAGAGTAACCTATATTAATTTTTATAGTTAAATAGAATAAATTTCTGAGTTAATAGTTTCAGAATAGCCTTATAAATTTCCCATGCTGAGCAGGCCAACATTTGTTAAAAAATGAACTACTTTTAGGGAAAACCCTAAGCTTTAGATATGCCCAAAAGAGATTACTAAGTATCTTTTCAGTGTAGTGCTATTTGGGGGGGAGCAGGTTCTCCTGAAATAATCTTTGGCTTTTTTTTCCCCCTTTAACTAGGTCATTATTTATATAAGGAAAAATATAAAGCTCTGATGGACAAAATCAAAGAACTAAATAAATGGAAAGATAGTCCATATTCATGGATAAAACTCAATGTTGTCAAGATGTCAGTTTTTCCCAGCTTGCCACACCCATGTTTCCATATTGTCTATGGCTGCTTTTCCTATCACAATGGAAGAATTAGTTGACAGGGACAGGATGGCCCATGAAGCCTAAAATATTTACTATCTGGCCCTTTACAGAAAAAGCTCTGTACTCTGTATTCTAAGCTATTATGCTCTGAATTAAGATTTTAATTCTTTCAACCCAATGCTATTTATTCCTTCCAAACAAAATTTAATCTCTTCTACTTTCTTTCAATGGCAGTCATACAAAAATCTTCTTTTAAAACAATATTGTTATGCATTTTAAAATATAATATTCCAATAGTGAAGATTTAAACTATACATAATGTTCTTTGAGGACAAAGGGCATATCTTTGGAGAGCCTACATTATGAAATTACTAGCAAAGCCCTATTACGTAAAAGCAATTATTTCATAATGTTCACAATTTTAAAAATATGGCTATTTTCCAAGACTCAAAACTGAAACACCTTCTTCCTTAAGAATTTACCCCCCTTTTATGGGAGCTAAAACCTGATTTAACAAAAACATTTAGGTCAAAGAACTAAACAAATCCAAGTGTTACTTAATAAATCTATATGTTGTATATTTTCTATAAGATTTTAAACGCCACTAATTCATACACTGTAAGTACATAGCACTTAGATTGCTCTCAGTAACAGTTGTGAAAAACCCAACATACTTCTCTACTCCCAAATGTTTTTCCAATTATCTATACATAAATGCATTTAATAAATCTTATCTATACATTCTATTTCCCAAAGATTTTCTATCTCTAGTGATCAGATAAGTCCATGGTATTAATTATTTTCATCTTAACTAATTTATAGGAAACAGAGAGAGAGAGAGAGAGAGAGAGATTTGTACCATGAGGTCCAGTCTCTAAAACAACCCTACAAGACAAATAGGGTTCTCTTCATAAGTAATTTGCAAGGAAAAATGCTGCATGGATTTAGAGAGGCTTAGGGGACATATCAAAAACTGTAGCATATGAAACTTATTGAAATCCTGAGTTGAACACAGGATTAAAAAAAATAAAGGGTAAATTTGAAAACTGATGAGATGTTCAGTAAGTTTAAAGAAATAATATAAAAATTATTATAGGTCTGATAATGGTATTTTAGTTATGTTTTTAAAGAGAGTCCTGATTATTTTGAACATTACAAAAATGTTTACAGAGAAAATCAAAAGATCTCTGGAATATACTTTAAAGTAGTTGGTGGTAGAAATGAAAGATTAGTTATGAAGTGATAACTGGTGAAGCTGTGAGTATACAGAGGATTCTCACCTTAGCTATAGTAGTAATTCTTACTAGTATGTTGGAAATTTTCAAGAATAAAACTTTTTTAAAAAAATCTTCATGTTTGCTCTACTTAAAACAAAAAGTAGGGATGAAACACAGTTAAGTCTGACGGGAGTCATTTAAGGAAATCCTGAGGGGATCCTGAAGCACGTTTGTGAGGTGTCCTTCATTTTTAGATTTTCGATGTTCATCTTAATAATCATCAATGTCTATTGGCATAGATTCTGTTATCTGGTATCATAGGCTGAACTTTGAATAGAACCTGTGAAAATGATAAGCTATCACTCCCCTGGTTATGTTATTCTATAGTCAAAGGGAGATTACCTGGGTTGGCCTAATCCAAGCCATTGACCCAGCTGATTGCAGAAAAGGAAGTCAAAGAAGTGTGTTCCAGCTAGTCTGGCAGAAAGCAAGTATCCATGTGTGAACTGCCAGTGTGGACCACATGGCATGGAATGTGGGTGGCATCCAGGAGCTAAAAGCAGTCCCTGGCCAACAGGCAGCAGTCCTCGGTCCTAATGCCACAAGGAAATAAATTCTGCCAACATCAGCGCCTGCGCCTCAGCTGACAACTGCAGCCTTGGCTGACTCTTGAGCTTTTTAGCCTGGTGAGACCCTGAGCAGAGAACCTAGCCAAGCATGCCCAGACTTCTGACCTGGTGGAGTTTTAAGCCACTACATTTGTGGCAATTTGTTACTCAACAATAAAACTAATATGCCTGGATAAGCATCTTATACCTGATTAGAACCACAGTACCTCAAAGCCTACCTACCACGTCTGCATACAAGTTTATGATCCACTGGCATCAAATGAGTCCCTAAACATCCAGCAATTTAATTTTTTATGCAGTGTTTCTCAAAGGATCATGAATCCAAATCTGAGAAACCTTGAGCTACATAATCCCTTATAAGTGAAATATTTCTTTTCTAACACACATAGTTAGCTTTACAGGTAAGATTATATACTTGAGTGCTTTTTATATGGTGTAAAGGCTCATACAGCAGGAAAATCCTGCAAAATATCTAATGGAACAACTTTAAAGCAAAGTGTGACTAAGCCAAATGTATCACCTAAACCTTAGCCCACCATCACAGCAGGTATAAAATAGTGCAAAGCTTTCTATCCTTTAATACCTACCCTAGCTCACAATTAAGAAATTAACAAAATTAAAAGCCAGATTCTACTACAAAAATTTCCTTATAAGTTTCCCATGTCTAAAGTAGCCCATAAATTTGGAAGAATTATCACAACCATTTTTTTTGTCCATGATATACAGCTATTTATTTAGAGGGGAAAAATGAGATATACGTGAGGTAAAGAAATGGAAAAGTAAGACCTCCCTAAAGTCTAACATTATGTTTTTAAAGTTTAACTTAGTTTGACTCCTTTTTTTAAAACAGCAGCTTTATTGAGACATAATTCACATACCATAAAATTCATTCGTTTAAAATATAGAGTTTAGTGCATCTTAGTAAAGTAGTCCAACCCCCTACCCTTATTTTCAATTTCGCTTTCTGTGGTTTCAGTTACCAGCAGTCAACCATAGTCTGAAAATATTAAATTTCCCCAACCACTGACATCATCTGCTCCTGACATTCATCCATCAGCATGGCTTGGATGATCCAGGATCACCCAAATCAGATGATCCTCCTTCTGACAGATCCTCAGAAGGTGGCTACACCACAATGCTTAATCATTCACCTTACTACAGTCTATCATAGGCATTTTATCATCTCCTATCATCACAAGGTGAGTACAGAACGAGAAGATACATTGAGAGAGAGCGCAGACTCACATAAGTTTTATTACAGTATATTTTTATAATTATCCTTATTATTAGTTATTGTTAATTTCTTACTGTGCCAAATTTATAAATTAAACATTATCATAGGTATGCATGTATAGGAAAAAACATTATATATTTAGGATTTGATACTATCTATGGTTTCAGGCATCCTCTGGGGGACTTGAAACATATCCCCTGTGGATAAGGGGGCACAAATGTATATCCACACACCATGTATCCATTACCACAAATTTTAGAACATTTGCATTACCCTATGAAGAAACCCTGCGTTCTGTCTTTCTTTTTATCTGTCATCCTTTCTTTATACCATGCCACACTAACACACCTTTCTCTAGCACTAGAAAACACTGGCCATCTGAGACTCAAAATCAGCATTTATAAAAGAAAAATACTGAGGGTAGAAGATTTGATCCATTGCATAACAAATATTGGAAAAACTATGATTTGGGATTGTATTGCTTCCTATTACTAATGCTGTGACCAACCCTTTGAAAACACAAACATGATCCAAATAAGCAAAACATGAAACTACTTGCCAGTGAAAGCAATGAATCTTTCCTTGGGGAGACTCTTCAATGCAATTTGTTTGTTTCAGAAGCTGATGACAGAGGATGATCTGAGCTTTATTTAAGTTAAAACAAGAGTTCTATATTCCAAAGAAAAAAATCTGGGATTTAAAAACAGCATTCCAAAATGTTTACACCCAACATTTAAACATTTTTAACATGCTAAAATGAATGAATCATGTTTTGAAATGTTGCTTTATGAGATAGTCCATAGAATGTCCAGTATTTTTTTCCCTAAAACTTAGTCCCTTGCCTCTGCTATGCTTGATAGAAATCTGGATCTTAAATTCTATGCAAAATCTGAGTGAAAGAAGCCATTTTATTCATTTTCCACCTTTGGTGGTTATAACGCTGGAACTCTGTAGTCCTCCACGATGGCACATGACATTGGCTGAAGGGCACTTGCAGGAAACAAATCTACCTCATGTTTATGAGACCAGAGAGAAAAGTCTGGTGGGACATTCCCTGAGTTAAACTTAGCTTTGAGATGTTTAGGTCCTTCCTAGGATGCAGATTTTTCTAGACTAGAAGCTGATACTGAACTATTCTCCCACCTGTTTTATCTCAGGGCACTCAAGGTGTTGGCCATTTGTGATAGGGTGGTTTCTGCTTCCTTGTCTTTTAAATGATAGGCTAATATGCAAATTGAATCCTCTCAGAGAAGCATCTTGAAAAATAGATAACTTCCACAAGTTTTTCAGTAAAGCCTGCCAAAAAATAATACAGCTTCAAGATTATTAGAAGCATTTGGTCCCATGTAGCAGATAATACACACTACACCACATGTAAAGAGTAAAAGAGTAACCCTTTTCACAAATTCAAAATTCTAGAAAAGTAAAAAACTAAAACACACAAAAATACCCCCACACATTCAAGCCAAAATGGATGCAAAATTTATGTGTGTGTGTGTGTGTGTGTATATATATATATATATATATATATATATATATATATATATATAATTGCCTTTTTCAGAGAGGAAGGGAGAGAGACAAGAGAGTTAGAAACATCGATGAGAGAGAAACATCGACCAGCTGCCTCCTGCACACTCCGTACTGGGGATGTGTCCGCAACCAAGGTACATGCCCTTGACAGGAGTCGAACCTGGGACCCTTTAGTCCGCAGAATGATGCTCTATCCATGGAGCCAAACCAGCCAGGGTGGATGTAAAATTTTTAAAACCAAATCCAAGATCATCTGCACTTCCCACTAGTTTTCAGTCCTATAGTTTTCAATCCTAGTTAAATATCAGAATTACCTGGAGAACTTAAAGCCCAAACCCCAGATCCCACTGAATCAAAACTCCTAGGCATCTCTTTCTAAAGTCTGCCAAATTTCTGGTGTACATTTGAGATGCAGAACCAATACACTGCCTTCGGGAAGAGGCAGGGATCCCTTCCCAAGTACCACCTCTGCCTCTATTAAGGGACCCTGGTTTACCTTTTAACTGAAACTGCGCTTCCCCAAGCATTATCTTTGCATTAGTTGCTCAAGAACTGAGCTTGGATTGGTTAACTGAAACTTCACAACATTCTCCCTTTGTACATTGAACATCTTATCAACGTTTTTCTGAGAGCAAGGCAAGTTTGAGTGTTGCCAAAGCCCAAGTTTTAGAGTCAAGTTTTAAAGAGATTCTTGTTTAAGGGTGAGAAAAAAATGGAATGTCACTCTATTAATCCTTTTCAGAGTTCTTCCCACGCTGCTGATTTAAGGCTCTCTTTTCTTTATTTTAAGCATTTGGCCTTTGGCAATAATGACAGAGATGACCTTTTTCTTCTCCAAAGCTTCATCTTCCTTACCCACAGATAACATTACTGATCTACCAACACAGGCCATGGGCTTCAAAGTTGTTTACCCACTAGCTCTGGTGGGTTGCCCTGACCCAGCATCAGTGTCTCACAGTCCCCTGTTGTGACCAAGGACGTGTCCTTAAAATGTGGCTGGCCTCCCGGGCAGTGGTCACGGAAGAATGGAGAAGTGACCCCAAAGGGCCTAATCCACTGACCTTTACTTTGCTCTAACCAACTGCCCAAATAAATAAAAACAGCAGGGTAGCTCGGTTTCCCAGATGAATTCCAATTTATCTCTAAATATGCAGGCTTGGTCCAATGTTTAAAGTTCTCGGACCATTCCAAATCTGTCCACTGGCTCTCACTGAGGCTGATTTTGCCCCCAGGGGACATTGGGCAATGTCTAAAGACATTTTTGGTTGTTACAAATGGGGGGAAAGTTGCTATTGGCATCTAGTGGGCAGGGGCCGAGGATGCTGCCTAACATCTTATAGTGCACTATCTAGCCCTACACAATAAGAATCATCCAGCCTAAAATGCCAGTAGTGCTGGGGTTCAGAGAGCCTGGACTGGGTCATTTGCCAACCCACTGCTGGATAAATGTTTGAAGAGATTCTCACCACAATTTAATGCAGTTTAAAATAGGGACCACAAACTCAAATGCCTTCAATGGCTAATGAGCTAAAGAAATATCACATAAATAAAGTAACTGTGTATGAGCAAGTCACTGTGTATGAGCCAGTGGAGTGGGATGAGGTCTTCGACAAACCGGAGTGAAAATGCTCACTAAGATCATTCGATTTTAAGAATAACACTGTGCTATCCAAACAAAACATGACAGCTGGCTACATCCATCCTGGGTACCAATGGCGGTCAAACTATGGTTTAAAGAGAATTATCAACTTAAACAGTACTAGATAACCACTCAAAGACACTGTCTAGCCTCATCACATGGACCCTTCTGAGAGTCAGCACTGGAGGAGGTAACTAGAAGCTATTCAATTAAGGAAAACAGATTACAGATCCAGTCTTGAGGATTCAGCTCCAGCCAAGAACAGGGTCTCAGGTACATTGTGCTAAGGCAGGGGCCAACTGATCTCCATCCTAGGGAAATCCAGTGGGTAGTACACCAATGTTACACAACGCCACGTAAGTGAGGTCATTTTCAGATGGTACCTTTCTCATAAAATTTTCCAATTTTTACCTTGTTCCACAGATGAAGAAAGAGGCCCAGAATGTTTAAAATTACCAATATTGCCCTGGCATTTGGCATAGTGGACAAAACTTGGCTCAGTGGATAGAGTGCTGGCCTGCGGACTGAAGGGTCCCAGATTAGATTCCGGTCAAGGGACATGGCCAGGTTGTGGGCTTGGTCCCCGATAAGGGCCGTGCAGGAGGCAGCCTACCAATGATTCCCTCTCACCATTGATGTTTCTATCTCTCTCCTCCCTTCCTCTCTGAAATCAATAGGATTTTTTAAAAAATAATAAAAGTGCCAAGTACCCAAATCTGAATCTAAAATCAACTGGTTTCTTTTCCCTCTGTGCAATTGCAAAGCAGCAACCAAAGACGAAGGGATTTTGCTCAAGGTGTCAAGCATTCCTAACTCAAAACAATCTACCAACACAAATAAGTCACATGTTAAATTTAAACCTACTTAGCATCCTCCTCTTTCCTCATCAGAAAAGTCATGGACACATTTGCCTCCAGTCAGTGTTTTACATCTCTTTCCACGTAACAGAAAAATCCGAAGCCGGTTCAAAATCCCCAGCCCTCCTCTCAGGTCAGGCAGCAGAGAGGAAAGCCAAGTCAGCGGGAACTCAAGAAGGAAGCGCCAGCTGAATATCCCCACGTGTGAGCATGCTTCTGCTGGAGGAATTCCTGGCCTGAAGAGACAGTATAAACAAAGGCAATCCAGAGGGAAACAAATGATAAGATAAGTGAAACCCAGTAACTCCCTCTGTCCTCCCTTCCACGTACTTCCTCCAACTTGTTCCATCAGAAAAACAATCTGAGCGCTGGAGAATTCAAATGTAAACCTTCTCCTCTCTGCTGCCATAAGCTCCCCGTCCTAAGTTAGGAAGGTCAGAGGAAAGATGCGTTTCTTCGTAATGTCAGAGACTGTGGCTCCCCTTATATGGAAACTGGCAACCTGGGGACAGCGGCTCCCTCTGCCCACAGGAAGGCTGAGAGAGCCGACTGGCAGCAGTTCGATGGTCCTCTACACAAATTACAATCCCAGGAGCATAGTAGGAAAAGGTGGAGTAGGGAAAAAAAAGGAAGCCTCAGTCATAACCTCAAAAGAAACTGGGTCAAACGAAAATGAACATATTTTTAAATCAGTCTCTCAGCGGAGATTGTCGTAGGCAAGGCAGTTTCTTGCCACAGGTCCTGGGACTTCTGTAGTTGGAAGTGTAACCTGCTCACAGAACATCAAGCCCCAATGGGTCATAGAGGTTTTCCAGTCCAATCCAATCTCTATTCTTAATGCTTAAAACACAAAATATAATGACAGGCTATTCAATTAACCTTCTGAAAACACGATGCAACTTCATCAGCTTCAACTCCAGCACAATTCATTCCTCACTCTGACTTTTAATTAATTTAAATTGCCACTGAGTGCTGAGCAATGGGAGGTAGGGAAGGGAGGGGTAGGGTGGAGAGGGGCGGGCACACCTCTAATGCAATCATAATTGCCACACACAAACAGAATAAGAAACAAACAAATGTGATTATTGTTTCTTTGGCCATCATCGTTTAAATCAAATAACAACTACTATTATAGGGTAACTGTAAATGCATTTAAACAAAATCCTAAATAATTTACCTTGGATAGCACCATAGAACATTTTCTGTATCCACAATTTCACCAACTATCAAGAGTAAAATAGTGCAAAAAGGTCCTCCAAATGGTTAAATTCATTCATTTCATTTTCTTTAACTTTTTACAATAAGTTTTGTAATAAGTTGTCAGGATTTAGGAGGGGCCCAAGTCTAACCTTGTCACAGAACTGCAGGTCCTAAATTACGTCGTATTTAGACATGTCATTATTTGGTTTTACCCAATCTCTATGAAACGTAAATTTATGCCTAAACACATATGAACAACCTGACTCACCCGGTGAATGATGGTGACCACCATCCCTCCCTCTTCTAAGGTGCATATCTGCAGAAGCTTTATGAAAGATAAGCCCAGAAATGGCACCAAAACACACTAATGCAGCCGTTCTCAACCTGTGGGTCGCGACCCCTTTGGCGGTCGAACGACCCTTTCACAGGGGTTGCCTAAGACCATCCGGCATATCAGATATTTACATTACGATTCATAACAGTAGCAACATTACAGTTATTTAGTAGCAATGAAAATAATTTTATGGTTAGGTCAGATGAGGAACTGTATTTAAAGGGCCAGAAGGTTGAGAACCATTACACTAATGACTTCGGTCACACCCCCAAGAAAGGGAAAAGACAAGGCTTATGGGACTTGGATAAAGTTTTAGGAAATGTCCCCTAGTTCTGACCCAGTTGTGATACCTGTCAGAGCATATATTTCCTTGGCAAACTGCCAGCAAAGCCTTGCCTCCATCTCATGGGTTCTGAAAAAATTAAGGACCCACACACACATCAGTTCAGTTTATAACATGGCACCATCGTTTGCCCCTAGTGGTAATGGCTATGCACTGATGTAGCCAGTGTACTAGCTACTCTCCTCTATAGCCCAAAGCATGATGAGTTTAAAAAAAAAAAAAAAAGTTGACTAGGATTACAGGTGCAGTTTGCGGCTCCAAAACAAGTCAAACTAACCCATGCCCTTGACCTGGTTTGTACGTCACTAACAAACTGAGCTTAGCCAACAAGCCAGAATATTAGAACCCATCTCAAAAACAAAAGATGGACATCTGTATTGCCCACACAAGGGCCAATGCTCAGATGTGGCCATCTACCTTTGGAAGTCTAAATTCAGAAAGTCCATCAGATAGGCAACATTTGCCAAACTCACAGGTTTGGGTTTTTTTTTTTTTTTTTAGAAAAGAAAAGGACAAAGATCCATTTAATAGGTGACCCTAATTGTGTACCTGGGAGAAACACAAGTCACTTTCAACTCTAATTCTGGTGCAATATATAGAGCGGAATGAGCTCAGGTTGTTACTAAAGGAGAATGACATACTTAGAAAGTGTAACAAGACGAATGAAAAAATAAAAAGTTTCTGAAATCGATGTCTGGTGAATGTATATTACATTTGAGTAGCCCAATGACTAACGAATCTTTTGTTTTTATTGTCCTTCCCTTGCAATATGCTGTTAGGGCATAAGTTTCCTATTATTTCCCTGAATGACACAGTTCATGTTGTAGTGAATTGTCTTCGTTAATTATTGTCAAAGTGGCACAATATTCAGTTTTCAGCCAAAAGGAAAAGATCTATTGTAAGTCAGGAAATCACACCAACTACCCTGGAACTTGAACTTGCTTCCCTAGGTTTCCACTCTAAATTCACAATAGTGACTGTGGATTAAAAGAATTGCAATTTTGTATTTGGCACCAAACCTGTTCCAGTGTAAAAATAAATAAGTCTTTCTTCTAAGGTGGAAAAAAAGTTTAATATCTAGGAATACACAATATTGGCTTACATGTTTGACTACTGCTAGAGTTTTCATTATTTTCTTTTCAGAAAAGCTTTTACAATGTATGCTAAAAGACAACGGGGAAGCCCTAACCGGTTTGACTCAGTGGATAGAGCATCAGCCTGTAGACGCAAGGGTCCCAGGTTCGATTCCAGTCAAGGGCATGTACCTTGATTGCGGGCACATCTCCAGTGTGGGGTGTGCAAGAGGCAGCTGATCGATGTTTCTCTCTCATTGATGTTTCTAACTCTCTGTCCCTCTCCCTCCCTCTCTGTAAAAACTCAATAAAATATATTTTTTTAAAAAAGACAATGGGGCAGAGGGAAGCTAAGAAGTTATGGAAGTCTTAACTCTCCAGGCAGGCTCTGTGGGCCTGTTCTGGATAAGGGATTCAGATAAGGGTTTCAACCTACTGAGAGGTTATCTCAGCTAATAAAGAGGGACTTGAGTAGGAAGGCTCCAAATAGACTTGGAATATAAGAGCATTTCCTTTTTCAAATAATTTGCCTATCATTCACATAGCAAACAGAAGGGAGTTCAAAAGTTTTATCACTCCAATAAGCAAATGCACCATTTTTAATTTTATGCAACATCCAGAAAAACCAGATATAAGATACCGTTAAATGTAGAAACATTTTTACCCTCAATCAACCCAGCACTTATTGACCTAGCACTATTTTAGAATTAAGAGATGCAAAGGAAGTTGTGGTTCCCCAACTGGATGGAGAGAAAAGAACATATGTAAGAAAACTAAAAGCAAGATAAGAGTGTAGGATGTAAAGAACTAGACTGCCTGGTCTGGTTCTGGGTCCCTACCCTGATCTGCTACTTATGCCAGTTGTGTGACTTGAGCTACACAAATTCCTTAACTTCTTCTTGTCTCAGTTGCTCAACCTGTAAAATGGTGGTGGTAGTACCTACTTCACAGAGTAGTTGTGAGGAATCAATGGTTAAGCTTGTGTCAAGTTTAAGGAAGAGCTTGGCACAAGGTAAGCACTTCACACACCTGGACTATTAGTTACACATTAGCTGTAAATGCTAAGTTGTGTGGCCAGGCCAAGGGCTCTGAGAAGGAAGGAGCAGAGGCAGGTGATGAAAGCTGAAGGACAGGCAGGGAAGGCTTCCTGGAAGCTGTGGCACTCCAGCTGGATCTGAAAGCACAGGGAGAATCTAGACACTCAGAAGAGTGCACATTCCAGGTGAGGGAAGCCATTACTGCGACGTCCAGACAGAGGAAAAACCAGGGGTGCTTAATCATCAGCAAGGAAAATAAGCTCATCAAAGTTGCTGAGGATGAATTTGGTAACCTCAGTTTAATAAGGGGAAGGGAGTTCTGTATGCTTGTTGCTGTGCTCCTAGGATTTCCCATTTAAATCATTTTTAGACATGTGTACTATGCAAACTTACTCTGAAATGCTCAGTTCTCTGTTCCTGGAACAGTGGAAAGGATGCCAGAAAATAAAAACGTAAACACTTTTTTTTTTTTTAACTGCAGAAATAGTCTTCTTGAGTGAAACATAAGTCACCAAAATCAATTTGCATCTCATCAACTGTTTCTCTTTCAGTGGGGTTACTAAGTGGTGGCTTGGAGGAATCTGGGGATGGGGGCCAAAGATAATCTTCAATTCTAATCTCTACCAGCAGCTCTCGGGCCCCTCTAAGCATAATCTACATAAAAAGATAGTACACGACCTAGCCGATTGCTCAGTGGTTAGTGTCACCCACAGACTGAAGGATTGAAGATTCAAATCAGGTCAAGGGCATGTACCTGGGTTGCAGGCTCCATCCCCAGCACCAGTGCGGGGAGTTCAGGGGGCAACCAATCAATGTGCCTCTTTCAAATCATGATTCTGTCTCTCCCCCTCCCTTCCACTCTAAAAAAAAAAAAAAAAAAAATCAATGGAAAAAATATCCTGGGGTGAGGATCAACAATGAAACAAACAACAAAAGACAGTACACTTGCTAAATGACTGTAACTTCAAGAAAAAGGTGAAGGGGTCAAATATATTGTGGTGGAAGATGATTTGACTTCAGGTGGTGGGTACACAGTGCAATTCACAGATCATGTATCATAGAAATGCACACTTGAGACCTATATGACCCCACTGACCAGTGTCACCTCAATTAAATTTAAACAAACAAATAAACGAATGAATTAATTAAGAAGTATCCTCAACCCTGGCCTACCTCACCCCACCCTGCCAACATACAGAAACTGCCCTCCTTACCTATTTATTTTGTTGTTGTTGTTTTACATGCAATAAACATTAATATTTCAAGAAAAACTATTTTAAGTATAATGATGTTACATGCAATAATCCAGTCTCTACGCGGTCTCCACTTTCGGTCCTCGGGTGTCAAGGTTCTCTCCTGTGAGTTTTCCGTTGATTATTCAGGAAGTTTTTCTCATGTCTTTCTTTATGTTAATGTCGTATATGGCAAAACATGAGGCATAATCCTATTCATTTTCTGAAGCCATCCTGACCTATTTCTTAAATGTTGCTTGTGCTATCAGTTCCCTCTAAATGGAGTTCTTGGGAAAACCACTAAGAACTGGTGCTATGAGTGTTTAAAATATATATTCAATTAGAAGTTTTCCTTCAATACCAAGTTTGAAATTGAAATGTCTAAATAACTGACAGTAGTCCACACTCCTTATTCAAAGAAAATTCACAAACAAAATAGAATTTTCGTTTTGACTCGTGCCCCCTCTAGAGATGAAACAAGGTGGCTAGCTAAACTGCTTTATTTCCTGCAATATAAAGGATAGACTTTAACACTTAGAAATGCCTAGAGCACGATATGAAGCTAGGAGGAGGGCCCCACGGAAGTTACAAGCTCTTGTAATTATTTCCTGAGCCAAGCACCTAAGGTTCTCAGTGGTACCTTCTGAGTTGGAAGAGCTTGTTTCCCCTGATCCAATAGCTGTAACTTTTTAAGGATTTCACAGAAGAACTCAAGATCCTCAAGCCAAAGCCACTCTTTGTACCATCCCCCAAACGTTTACAAAATGAAGCACTCTCAATCTTAAGTATATTTTGTTGGTAAACACTTTATTTGTTCTGCCGACTACCAACAACAAAAGCAGCCTTTTAAACAAAGTAGCTCAAATAAAACCACACACAGACATAACACAACACATTCTTAACACCCAGAGTGTGTCCACAAAGCAGGAAAGCCAGGATTCAAATTCCTTGGCACCTACTCACTGAGCTCCTGTAGGCACCACCCAAGGACATGACCCACCACACCCTCTTCACTATCACATCTCCTCACTAATTTATACTTCTGAAAACCCACAGAACCTGACTTACCAGATGGTAACAGAATTTACAAATATTGGACAAATGGCTCCCACCCTATTCCTCTATCAGGTCAGCCAGCTGATCCTCTTTATAGAACAACTCCATTCCAGATGAGAGCGCTATTGTCTAGCTTTTGTACCCAAGTGGTGCCCCAGGAGCCATTGGTGGCCTGGTAAAAGCCTCTAGTTATCTTTGTCTTGGTCGCTCTCCCTGTTCTCCTGTCATACACCTCCTGGGAAAGCTACTAGTATCTGGGCCAAGGATAATACAATGGAGAGAAATCTAGAAATGTCTGGTCTGGGGTAATAAGAATTGTATTAAGAATTATAGGGGACCCTGGACAGGTAGCTCACAGTTGGTTAGAGCATCATCCCAATACACCAACATTTCACGATCAATCCCCAGTCAGGGCACATACAAGAATCAACCAATGAACGCTAAAGTAAATGGAACAACAAAGTCAATGTTCCTCTCTCTCTCTAAAAATCAATGTTAAAAAAAAAAAAAAGAATTGTGTGTGTGTGGGGGGGGAGGTGAATGTATTCTGTGGGTGAATGTATTCCAAAAGTAAATCATTGCAAAATATGTATATTTCAAACACATGAAAAGCCTTTTATATTTCAAATCACATGCTACACAGGAATTACAGCTTATGCCGAGATGCAACTGCTTGACAGAAAGCTATGAGGACTATTATAGTTGATGACAGAACTATCAGTGGAAAGGATACAGATATTGGATCTCTAATCATGGCTCAACTACTTAATACTGGTTCTACAAATATTAAGTACCTACGTGGACAAGCACTGGTTTAAATGCTGGAGGGACAGGGATAAGACAAGACTCAGATCCTGCTCTCAAAGACCTTAGAAGAATGAGGAAAATACCCATACCTTGGAATTGGTGTCAGAATTAGAGAGAGGCAGAAAGTAAACAGATAATTAAAAGAAATTTTGTTTCAGTCAATGATAATCTAAGGCAAAATGAAGAGTAAGTGATATCTGATCCCATTTCCCCATGATAAAGGATCCACCTACTTAAAATGAGTTGATGAATGTCAATCACCTAGCACATAGCATCCCCAAGCACTCACCTGCACACAAATGCACATGCATGGACTCTCACACGATACACACCACCCCACCTTCCGCTTAACAGCAATATCTGGAATAATACACCTCAGTATAAAATGAAAGCAGAAGAGAAACAAAATATTGTGAAATCAATTACATTTAATGAAGTCAAGTTGCAAATAACTGCATTCAAAAAAGGCAAAACCTAAACAATTAATTGGAACATAAAAGAACAAATAGAATTCAAGATACTGTAACAGGATTAGAAATAATATAAGTAGTGCCCTAGCTGGTTTGGCTCAGTAGATAGAACATTGGCTTGTGGAAGGTTCCAGGGTTTGATTCTGCTCAAGGGCACGAACCTTGGTTGCGGGCTCCTCCTCCCAGACCCGAGCCCTGGTCACACATCAATGTTTCTCTCTGTCTTTCCCTCTCTCTTCCACTCTCCCTAAAAATATCAATGGAAAAATAAATCCTTGAGTGAGGATTAACAAAAAATAAAAATAAATAAAATAATATAAATAGTAACATAGCTGCCTTGCAGGCTTTGAAGACTTGTCCTGTATAGCCAGGTTATTTTGCCATCCAAGTGACGCTTAGAGATATTAACCCAAATGCCACAGTAGAAGCTTGGTTTAAATATTCATCTCCATCTTTACGAAAAATAAAAGACAATGACCAAGTCCTTAGAGTCACAGGATTTGATACCTAGAATCAACATTAAGAAACCTTCTGTACTTTCTCTCCACATCACTCATGACTGAGGTCCCCAGAGGTAAAAGGGTTTAACCCCAGAGTTGGGTAGCCAGTAATGACAGAGCCAGCTAGGGCTGAGGGCAGGCTTCCTAGATCCCAGCCCAACATGCTTCACTCTCAAGTGCCTGCCTGCATCCTCTAGGCAGGCTTTTAGATTTTATCAGAACCACAAGGGATGGCAGTAACTTCCAGAATTCAATTTCGGTTAGCACTTGTCCATAAACACTTCCAGTTAGCTGCACCCAGGTCAAACTGAGGACCTTTGCTGGTGGCCAGAGAGCTCCCACATTGGGAAAGCTCCCTCCAACGCTGTAATTCGCGGTACTAGGAAGAAGAAGTAGCTAGCCTGCAAGGGGAAAGAACTTTCCATTGCCATGTTCAGAATTTGCCTCAGGAAAAAGGCTCCAAACAATTATTTCTGGGGAGGGAGGAGGTATGGGCAATCTGAGAGAAAAAGTGGCTAAGAACTGCGTCCAAGCTGTTTACACGAAAATGGAGAGAGCCCAGGGCTGTGAAACCGGTGAGGAGGAGAGAGCAGCTGGGCCCAGGGCGAGCATTTGACCACACTCCCTGGCCACTCCCTCCCAGCTGCCCGCAGAGCCACATCGAATTGAAACAGCGGTGAGAGCAGTTAAGATTCCGACAGCAGGAGTCGCCATGGCAACGGGATTCATCTTGCAGACCAACTCCGCTTCAATTCACTAGGTCCTCCTGGAGCCGCAAGAAACTACCAGCTTCGTGATAGCACAACGGTCACGGGTGGCATTTGCTCTTGATGTTCACCTGAGAGTGATGGGGCGGGGGGGCAACGAGGGGGTGGGGGCCGGGGAAAGTGGGACGTGGGTCTCTGTTCCTGGGCCCAGAACACTCAACCTCAGGCTGTGAGCAGCTTGAGGACAGGGCCATGCGCAGGGTTTGATCAACGAGGGTTGGATCAACGAGTGAGGAAAGGAAAGAAAGAATAAGCGGGCGTGACGGAGTTCTCGGGGCTCGCGCACGTCCTCCATCAGGAGGCGAGCGGACCCCATGTAGTAGAACTGCCGGCACCAGCTGGGGAGCGCCGGTCCCCGAGCCCTACAGAGAGCCCTGTCATCAGATTGTGCGGCAACCCGCCCCCCCCCCCATGCTTTACCACCTCCCACCCAGGGCTCCGGGCAGACGCTTCACCCCAGTTTAGCTGCTCGTGGTTGCGGGAGCAGTCAGTGCAGGGGGCACCAAGACGCGCCCTCCTCGGAGGGCCGGAGGGCGGGAGCGCGCGGCGGCGCCCGGCGCCCGGTCCACAGGCGGCAGCTTCCCCTCCCGCTGTCCGCCAACACCCCCCGCTCCTTCCGCAGCGCGCGTTTCCCCCTCCTCTCTCGGGAAACCTTCATCTTACCACTTGGCCTGGATTATAGTTATCCCATCCCTTCCACGTAAGGGAAGGTGCCAGGGGCGGCGGGGGCTCCGCTCCGAGTCCCTCCTTCCCTGTCGCCACCTCCGACCCCAGCTCAGGATTCTCCCTCGAGGAGCCTACCGGCCAGCAGCTCCCGGCAGCGGCAGTGCCCGCGGCCAAGGCCACCACCCCCGGAATCCCAGCCCCCGGTGACTGCAGGAAGACGGCTGTACCTGGTACCCTGCCGGCTCCCCAGGCACCCGAGCGCCTCTGAAAGAAAGGAGGGAGGGACCCTCATCTTCTGGGGCGCCTGCCTCTGGGCTCGCCTCTTTCGGCGCCGTGCTTGCAGCCATTTTCCCAAACCCAGCTTGGCAGCTGGGAGCTATCTAGGTCCTGTTCCCACCCAGACCCAACCTGAAGGACGGGTTTAATATTTACCTACGGGTCCGCGAGCTCGGGGGAGGCAGCCGGAGGGTGCGTCGCGAAGCCAGCGCCCGACCCGAGAAGGGCGCCCACCCGCACGCCACCGCGCGGCGCCACTTAATGAATGAATGCGGCGGGCGAGGCGGCACGTCCACCCTTACCTGAGCAGCCCCTGCATGCTGGAAAGGCGGCTCTGCGCTCCGGGTACAATGGGATCCGGTTAAACAGTTTCCTTCACAGCCGCTCGTAGGTTACCAACTCGCAGGTGACATCACTCTCTCCTCCGCTGATAGGATGCAATGTGGCTCCCACTGCGCATGGATGTCCCTTTCGGCCCCACAGACTGCTGGGAGTTGTAGTCCAAACCTCCCAAGAAGTACCTGAGTAGCTGTGCTCCTGGAGCTAGCTGAACTACACTTCCCGACGCATCCCTTGGCCTCTTTGTCTCCGCCCCTAGTCCCGCCCCCAGAGGGACCCGCCCCCTCCCCGCCCTCCAGCCATGCAGTGGCAGCGGTGGTCGTGCAGAAGCTAAATTGAGGATAGCGCGGGCGGGGGGCATCCTGCGGTCGTGCTCTTTGACTTGACCTCCGCTCGGCCGGTGGGGGCTCTGAGGGCCCCAAATGCTCCGGGCTAGTGCGCATCGGCCAGGCAGCTCTGACCCACCCTGCCCAGCTGGAAACAGAAGATTAAGTCTTTCACTGCCTTCCCTTCGCGTAGCAACTCATTAATAGAACGCATGGGTTTCTGGGTTAAATGCGGTCCTGGAATTCCCCCACGGCCCCGAGGATGAGGCGAAGCCCACCCCGAAAGAGAGAAATCAATCCCCGCGTGCCCCTACTTGGTACAATTTATCTTTCTGTCTTCTCTTTCCTTCTCCCATTTAACGGAGTTCGCGGGGAACAGCTTAGTTGGCAGAGCTGACAGAATAACGGAGGTTGTCACTAATAAAAATGCAGTGTAATAGACAAGACGGTCGCCGCAGCCCTCCCTCAGGGAGCCTGCTGCTGCTGCTGCTGCGGAGATAATGCTATCGCGCAGCCATGCTTTTGTTCTTCCCTGCAGCAGACTTCCCGCTCTGATGGCTTTCAACTCCCAGGAAGACATCTTTTTCTAAAAGTTTTAGTAAATGACATATATGCGTACACACTTACTTTTAAATCATTAACACTGTATCCCCATTTTCCATACTTTTAGATTCAAATGTTTTTAAATGATCTAAAGCAAATGACATGCATTTCAAGAATTGCCCTGATCTTAATATACCTAAATGTTAAAGGTGTGTATCAGAATTCTGAACCTTCAGGAAGATTTTATTTGTAATATGTAAAATATTTCCGTGGCATTTTTCATTCAATGAATGCCAAATATGAATATATATATATATATATATATATATATATATATATATATATATCATTGAGAGCAATCTCAAGGTGTCTTTATAAATGGAAAAACAAACAAACAGTCCAATGCACCTACTTATTTCAGATGTAAAAATAGGGTACATCACAACCATATTTGATGTCGAAATCACATATATGGATCAGCTCACACCCCATTTCCACTAGCAAAATCTCTAGACTACTGTATGCCTTGTGAAATTCACAATTACTATTTTAAACAACTCTCCACCTAATTTTGGTGGAAATCTTATCACTTGTGGTCTCATTTCATTCTGCAACAATGACTTGGGTTCAAGAGAAAAATATTCATGAAACTAGTTGCGGATCTCAGAGGAGAGGAAAATGCTTTGTTCTGCTGAGAGAGTTGCTTTAGTGCTGAGTTCCGGTTTTCTTTCAACAAGCCTATTGCTTATGTACCAGACACATGTTTCCCCGCTGAAGGAAGGTAACTTTGAATGTTGCTCCCCTGTTCTGAACTATTCTGTCCATTCCAGATATTGTCTTAAATGGAACCCAGACAATACAAATGTTCCATTGACCATCAGACCAAGAGTACCATCAGTGATGTTCTAGCTAATGGGTAGGCTTAGTAGGCTTAATGTATTGAAGTTCATTGTGGAAAAATATTCAGAAAGAAACTTGACCTGGGATGATTCTAAAAGCTCTCCCAGTTTTATGACTGTGTAAAACCTTTGGATGGAACTATAATCAGTGAGCCTGGAGTTTACTTAGATTGAATGCAGAGATTCTCCATAAGGCAGGGCTTATCCTTACAGATAAAAGTATATTCAGGAAGCACACGGACAGGTAACTTTATGGAACAAAATCACCTTACAGCAAGTTATCTTGGGTTTTTAGCAGTGAATGAGAGAATGGAGTCTGCCTGGAAAATATAATCTACTCTTTATAGCAATTAATATTATAGGGATGTGCCATGTGTGAGCACATATATGAAGGTCATCGTGCATAATAGAGTATAAACAGAGGAATGTGGGGCTGTGCATGTGTGAGCTCTACTTCCTATGAAATATATATAAATATAGATAATAAGTAATGAAAGCAAGACATCGTGTTGGGAAGCATTTTGCTATAAGTGTAATGGATTTGGACTGATCCCTGCACACTGTTTCACTGGTAACCAGGGGAAACGAAGATGGCTCTTCAGCATCGGAAATGCAGTCTGAGGATCTGAGACCAGAAGCTTAACTCCTATGGAGATAGAAGGGATCTTTCTCTTCTCCTCTCTCCTCTGTCGAGCCTGGCTGGGTTGCTCAGTGGTTGAGCGTCCACCTATGAACCACGAGGTCATGATTCAATTCCTGGTCAGGACACATACAGCCCATTGGTGATTCTTTCTCACTATTGATGTTTCTATCTGTCCCTCTTCCTTCCTCTCTGAAATCAAGAAAAATGTATTTAAAAAAAATACCCACTCTATTAATTTATATTCCCAGTCAATGGGTTTCTTTACTTTTTTCTTCTTTTTAAACAACTGCTGCTATTCTAGAATGATCTTTTGAAAGGCCTTGTCTTGTCCCACAATCATTGCCTACTAATTAGGAAGCTGCGGGACCACTGAAGACAGATTGCATTGACCTTTTAGAGTTAGAGGGAGCGAGAAGGGGCGGGGAAGGGGGAAGACACAGGGTATTTTGCTGATCTTTCAAAATAATCTCTTAGTTCTGGCTACAAGGTTTCACTCTAGATGTTGGGTTTCAGATAAGGGAGGAAATGAGATATGGACAGGGAAAGAATTTTAAGTTTGTAGCCTTGCATGTGTTTTCACACAATAGCTTGATGTTTTGCAACAATTGGTGGTGTGTGCTGAGCCCGGGTTTGGGATCATGTCTTTTGAGCAATGTGACTTTGCTTGCTCTGGGTGGCTTCTTCTCTCTGAGCCTTGGTTTCCTTATTTAAAGAATGAGGCTGCCCTAGCAGATTTTGCTCAATGGGTAGAGCATTGGCCTGTGGACTGAAGGGTCCCAAGTTTGATTCCAGTTAAGGGCACATGCCTGGTTTGTGGGCTCAATCCCCAGTGCTGGGCATGAAGGAGGCAGCTGATCAATGATTCTCATTATTGATGTTTCTTTCTCTCTTTCCCTCTCCCTTCCTCTCTGAAATCAATAAAAATATTAGGAAAAAAAAAGAATGGGGCTAATCATAAAACTTACTTCTCAAGGTTGGTGAAGATTAAATTAGATGAGACAAATTGAAAGGAACTATACAAATGCTAGTTCTTGTTATCATTTGCAATGTTCCCCTAGAGATTATCTCAGAAATGTCCACCCTAATTATGGAACAAGTTAATAAAAACATATTTGAATTTTTAAAAAATCTTATTCTTGCTCTGGCCAATGTGGCCCCTTTGGTTGCGAGAGGCTCCATGCACCAAAAGATGGCTGGTGAATTCCCGATCAGGGCACCTACCTGGTTGTGGTGTGTAGGGAAGGCAACCGGTCAATGGTTCTGCCTCACATCAATGTTTCTCTCTTTCTCTCCCTCTCCCTTCCTCTCTCTCTCTCTAAAATCAATAACGTTTTTTTAAAAAAATATCATTCTTAACAAGAAACTGAGAAATTATACATGTGTGCATATTATCTCACTAACTTGTAAGTAGGCAAAATATACTTTGAGGAAAAAATGAGAAATCAAAATTGAACAACAGTGCCAGTGCTTGGCTAGTTTTCAGATCACACTTTGTCCTTCCCCAGTGCCCCAAATTGTCCTCAGTATCACAAGCCATCTTTCCCAAGCTTCCCGGCATAGAGAAGACTGCTGGGAGATTGGAGGCAGGAGAAAGGGGGAAGCCAGGGTATTTCTCCACCCCCGCAGAGCTGCACTGGGTGACATTTCTGGCAGCCTGAGCAGCATATCCTCTGTTGGACTAGTCTGTTGTGGTCCCAGCTTCTTCCAGGTTGCCCCAGCTTCTGTTCTCCCTTTGTTCCTCCAGACTAAGGGTGGTGATAGCTTCCTGCTGTGACTAATCTCTCATTGCCTGTTTGTCTTAGACCTCCTAATACAATGCCCTGTACTACATTATAACTGTTTTTAGAGACTTAGAATGGTTTTTGTTTTTGTGGTGGAACACTTAACTGATATACCCTTGTCTTAGTTCAAGTTCTTAGGGGCAGACTACAGAACCTTTCTATGGCCAGTTTATGCAAAATAAAAAATGTATTAGGATTTATTCAAAGACTTGAACAACTAAGGTACCACTTAAGAACAGACCTCTTGGGCATGGCTCAGTGGTTGAACATCAACCTATGAACCAGGAGGTCATAGTTTGACTCCTGATCAGGACGTATCTCCAGGTTGCAGGCTCGGTTCCCAGTGTAAGGTGTACAGGAGGCAGTCGATCAATGATTCTCTCTCATCATTGATGTTTCTGTTTCTCTCTCCTTCTCCCTTCCTCTCTGAAATCAATAAAAATATATTTAAAAAAAACAAGACCAGCTCTGTGAACCTAAACAGTGGTGGTTTTGGGACCTTCTCTCCAGGGTATTGCTCTAATAGCCCTCAGTCTCTGTGTGTCTTTGTTCCAAATTTCAAATTCCTAAGAGAAGGTGATTGCCCTATCTTAGAGAAACCATCTCTGTCATAATTCTCTACATCAGTGGTTCTCGGAGTGTGGGTTCAGACCAGTAACATCAGTATCACCTGAGAGCTTGTGAGAAATACAAATGCTTGAGCTCCACCCATAGACCGACTGGAAAAAACTTTAGGGTTGGGTCCCACATCTGTGTTCAAACAAGTCCTCCAGCCCATTCTGGCACATGAAAGTTTTCAAACCACTCATCTATAGCAACGATTACAAGATTGTGTGGCTCAGATATGATCCCTTAGGACCTGTCTCGTTGTGGGAGTCTTCCCAGAGAGGAAAAAGTTGTGAACTTGGCAACCATCCCCAAGAGGTGTCTGGGAAAGCTGGTAAATCTGTCAGCATCTTAACAATAAAATTTGGTTCTTCTTGAGGGAGAGGACTTTGTAGCATTCTGAGGTAACAAATCAATGTGGACACATAAATTCTAAAGCAATAGGGCAACTGATTAGGAAATAAAGATGGATCTAAAAACGTAAGATAGCAACCTAAAACGTCTCAAGAATAATAGAAACAGAAGATGCAGAATGCTTCCTGAATTATGTGGAAGCCCTGAGGCCAACTCTTTCTGGTTTTGAAGACTAAAGTGTTGCCTCCAGATACACAGGCCTGCAACTCTTGACCAGGAATTCTCAGATGAAGACTCTACTCACCTTCCATGTCAGATGAATCATCCCACTCAAGCTTTCAGAATATTCCCCACTGAGTGTGTCACACAATTTTGATTTTCTTTTTCTCTTTAAACATCAAATTTCTCTATGGGCTCTTTTACCCTCAAATGGGCAATCCACATGTGGCAAAACCTTGTCTACAAGTAAAAAATGGACTGGGTGTTCTGTGGAGAGAAAGGATTCTGTTGACTTTCTCTGTAACTTTCCTCTTGGGAATTACCCTGGCAGATATATTCTCCTTTGTAGCTGAAATATTACAGTGTGTGGGATTTATGTGAGAGCCTCGTTTCACAGCAGGTTGTGTTAGCACTTAGACACTGGATTTGCAGATTAGGGACGACTTTCACCCCGCATTACATGAGAACCTCGTGATGGGGAATTTCTCATGGAAAGCCACATTTCAATACAATATGTCATGGCCTATTATCGCTGTGAGAGTATTTTCTCTTCACCACGCTGTGATTGTAACCTTTTCTCTGGGGTTGTCTCTGCCCTCTCCCTATGTCTCAAGCTCCTAAAATAATATTTTGGATTGTCAGAAGACTAACCACCCAGTTAAAATGGAAAAGGAGATATTGGAATGCTTTATTCTGGCTTTGCTTTCCTGCGAGTGACAGGTTTTCTTCTCTGGGATTTATGTTATTGTTTTAGGAAATTATACTCATTTAAATCTAAACATAGCTAAAACAAGGGAAATATAAGCCCATTACTTTACACTCATGTGTGCCAGTGATTCTGAATAACAGGGTCATCCCTTCCTGACTTTGCATGTATGTTAACTATGCTGGAAGTGCCACCACCTCTGGCTATAAGACGACTAGAACTTGCAAGTTGCGTAGCTTTGAATAAAGTCAACGGCTAGGATGGGAACCTCCAAAGAAAACCCAGATGTCTCTAAGTAAATATATGATTTTAAATAAGTTGTGCAGATCTCAACAGCCCTCATTTCAGGAAGCCTTTTCACTGCACAGTCCTACTTAAAATGTGCGGGAGAGAGACCTCTGCTCAGGGCAGCTCAATGGTATGTTGGGGCCCCATGACACCGCCTCCCCAAAACCATGGCTAGATTTTGGAAATTTTGTGAGCCAGATAGGTATTAAACACAGTTACTATTACAAATTAAATTATATAAACTTATAGTTAAGTAAGTTATATTAAAAACTACTCCCTTGTTCATTGTTTCTACACTGAGCTATTATCTATGATCTTGAGGTTCATGGTGGATCCCTGTACATCCCTTCCCAACTCCACAGTCAGTGATGTCATACTGATAGCCAATAATGGTGGGAGTAGTGACATCATGAAATCTGCAAGTGCTACAGGTTAGGGGTCCCTCCACATACCCAGTTGTTAAATGTTTACTGGCATTGTCCATCCCCGTATTTGTAATAGAAGAGAATGACCCTCTTCTAACTACTCTGCAATGCTCTATGCTTTCTCTCATGACTTCATTCTGCTGCTGAATTCTAGAAATGGAGTACATGTGTCATTTTACTCAATTTGGGCAGAAAGTATGGCATCAGCTCCTGAGCAGAGAAGAGTCCTCATTCAGTTCAGGGAGCTGAGCATTTTCCCTCAGACAGGAAAGAACTTGGTGATAAGTTAGCAGTGGGTAAGTGGTTTTGAATGAGGAAGAGAAGGAAGTCAGCTCAGGGCTCTGTAGGTATCAGCTGGGATGCAGAGAGAGAGAGTTCTGGAATAACTAGGGGCCTGGTGCACAAAAATTTGTGCACTTGGGAGGTTCCTCAGCCTGGCCTGTGCCCTCTCGCAGTCTGGGACCCCTCTGGGGATGTCCACCTGCTGGCAAGACTGGTCAGCCTGGGTAAAGGGCTGATGGCTGTTTGCAAGCTGGCCAAGCCCCCCAGTGTGGACCCTCACCCCATTGGGGTGTGGCAACCCTGGGTGATGGGCTGAGGGCCGTTTTCAGGCTGCCCACATCCCTTTCAGGTTTTGGGTCCCTACTTGGGTGCCTGGGCAGCCTGGGTGAGGAGCAGAGGGGCATTTTCAGGCTGCCCACAGTCCCTTCAGGTTTTGGATTCCTATTGGGGCACCTGGGAAGCCTGGGTGAGGGGCTGATGGCTGTTTGCAAGCTGGCCACGCCCCCCAGTGGGCACCCTCACCCCATTGGGGTGTGGCCAGCCTGGGTGATGGGCTGAGGGCTGTTTTCAGGCTTTCAGGCTGCACACAGCTCCCACTGACTCAATGTCTAAGCAAGGCTGGCTGCAAGCAGGTTACTTGGGTTTATTTATCTTCTATAATTGATACATGTTCCTTTAAGCTGAGGCCTAGGCAGGTAATGAAGCCTCCTGTTGGCTTCAGCTCCGAGGCTTCTATAATTGAAAGAATGTTGCAACTATGTTGCCTGAGCCAGGAGAAGCCCAACTGGCCTAGGCAGACAGTTTACTCCTGGTGCAACAGAAGCCTGCTGTTTATTCTAGCTCCGTGACTGCTGGCCTCCATCTTGGCTGGGTTAATTTGCATACAGCCACTCTGATTGGCTGGTGGGCGTGGTTTAGGCATCCATAGAAATAGTCAATTTCAACATTACTCTTTTATTAGATTAGATAGCACTGGCACTGAGGCTGCACAGCAGCTTAGAGCAGGGCCCCACAGGCTGTTCTTAAAACTTTTTCATGAACCTGCAAAGTAATGATAAAAACAATCTCTCAGAGACAATGTGGAGAGCTGTTTATGAAATGATTTTTTTTTTGTAAAAAGGATGATTCTTTATTTTGGGACCATAGGTTAATCATCCCAAGAATAACAACTTTATTAGAAGCATAAAGCTGTTGTCTAAGCTATATTTATGGGTAATTTACATCTTAAGAATTATTTTGTCCCATTTCACCTGCTTGCATTGGCGAATACTTGTTTTTTTTTTAAGGAGAAAAAAAGGTTAATATTATAAACTAGAGGCCCAGTGCATGAAATTCGAGCACTGGTGGGGTCCCTAGCAGCTGGTGGTGGCCAGCCAGGCACTCCCTCCCTTCCCCTGGCAGGCCCTGCCCCCAGGTCGAACTCCCTGAAGAACTCCTGGTTGAGGGGACAATTTGCAAATTATGCTTTTATTGTATAGAATGGTGGTCGGGTTCCCAGGCTAGACCAAACATGCAAACACATCCCAGAGTAGAAGAGTCATAGCATTAATCATGTAGCCTGAGGGAAGGTAGCAGTCTTTGCAGGAATAAGAAAGAGCAGAAGAGAGGAAAGAGCATTACTTTTCCTTCTCCTAAGCCAGCAGATGGTAACCTGAAAGGTCTAAGTTGGTGAAGTGTGTCCTCATCTCTCCCCTCACCCCACGTAAGCCTCCCACTTTCAGCTCTCTCAGCATCTGGTGCCCTCTCATCAGGCTCCTATTCCCTCATGGCACTCTGTGTTCTCCACATGGTCCCTCCATAGGTCCGCCTAACTTTCTAAAGTGCTCCAAGTTCCAAAAATTACTTCCTCTCTCCTTCTCTTAGTCATAGCTCTCCCATTCATTTCTCCAACACAGCTGGTTTCAGGTGTAATTAGAGAAGTTTACACAAATGTGTGACTAGTCCCTACTTTCCTAGAATCATTTGAATTTTTAGGAAGGAATCTTGCAAACACAAATCATCTCTAATTGGCAGCATATTGTGACAATTAACAAAAAACAAATAATACAAATAACTAAGACAGAGTAAGAGCTGGGGGAAGAGTATTGGAATGGAAAGGAATGGGGCAGATCCCACACACGGACACTGCAAACAAGTTGCTTAATCTTTTAAAATGTGTCTGTGATTTTCACAAACTCCTCCCTCTGACCCACAGATTTTCCTGATCTGGCCAAAGTTGGATTTAAGCTAATCCTTGTTTTGGTCATGGCTCACTGGTACAAGAAGCCCCAAAATAACAAATGTTTGAAAATTAAACATTGCAATCCTCTCTATATATTTTTTTCAGATTCATACTTGAAAAGCTCCACATTACCCATACGGGGTTGTTGTGGGCACTGTGAACTTCCAGCCTTACAGAGGGGAGCATGTGAGCAAGTTTGTGTGAGCGTGTGTGTGTATGTGTGTGTGTGTGCGCATCGGAGTTGGTTGCAGATGTGTGTACGCGTGCACAACAATGCATCGTTTTGTAAGAACAACTCAATGTGTAATTAAACACACAAAGAGCACAATTGATTCTAGCTTTGCCTAGTTTAGGAGACATATCTTAGCTCTAACATTTAAACTCGCATCTAAAATTCCTCGTTCCAGCTATTCCAGGTCTTCCTGCTATGATTACTCAATGTATATTCTATTTACAATGCTAATCTCTTTGCTTCTTAGTCCCCTCGTTACTCCCCTATATATTGCTTAAAACAGGTGTCTTCTGGTGCTTGAATTGCTTTTGATCTATGTTCAGAGTTAACCAGAACTCTCCATTATCAACTCTCAATCAGCCTTTACTCATTAGCAATAAGTGTTTAGCAATTACCTCTAGTTGTTCATCTATACACCCGAGAGCTATTACACAACCACAAATGTTAATGAACTGCCAGGAGGTGTGAACAATGGAAGGGAGTTTCACAGATGGTGCACATTGTTGGTTGCATCTTTATCTTGCATTCAGAGTGGGTCAGGCAAAACTCAGAACACAAAGCCCTTGCCCTTGAGGAACTGAGAGATTAAAAAACTAAAATAAAAACAAGAATGGATCTCTCATTTCACCACAGGGAACCTCACCAGAGAAAGATGAAGAAATTTCAGTGACTTGGGTGAAGGTCAGAGGGAGGCATTTTTGGGATGGAAACTGTGCTTGGCTGACAGGCAGTAGTAGACTAATCTAACCACTTGTTACTTATATTTTTTGCTAGGCAGCATCTGCTTACCTTTTCGTTCTAGAGAGCTGCTGTCTGATAGAACTATATCATTACAAGTCACATATGCACTTTCAGATGCTCTAGGAAAAGTACAAATAAACAGGTGAAAGCAATTTTCACCGACTATAAGCAACACATCCTTTGGCATGGAATAAAAAAATTATTAACTAGATAGTTTACATTTTTTATTTCATACTGTCTTCAAAAAATGGATGTGTATTTCACACAGCACATCCTGATTCAGACTAGCCACACTTCAAGTGCTCCATAGCCACATGTGGCCAGTGGCTACACAGGGGACAGTGCAGGTCTCCAGAGGGTGTGCCGTGTGTACTCACATTCACTGAAGAGGGATGCTTGGCTTTCTTGTTCCCTCCACCTCCTAGAGTCAGAAACTGGTTGGAGGCACGAAAGGGATAGAGCAAATCATTTTTAGCGTTTCCCACGGAGTAGTTTAGCAATGCTTATTATCATCCTGATGTCCTGAGGAACAGGAGAGAGTCTCTGTCAGCAGCATTCTTCCTCTGTGGTATATCAGGAGCATTCCTTGCATCCTAGGAGTTTATCTCCTTGCAAGCTCGTCACCTCTGTGATAGGCCTGGCCCTGTGGTTTGGATCCCCAGGAATTCCCTGACTCACTCTTTCTTCTCTAAGACTCCCTGAAGATAACTCGCCCTGGGTGCATCTCCTTCTGCCTCTAGTACTCTTTGAAATGCCAAGGCTCTGTGGAGGGGGCGTGCAACTGATACCACTGTTCGGGACTGGCACTTTGATGAGGAATCCATGTTTCCGGAATATCCAAGGCTTTTGAGTTTCAGCATACGTAAGAACCTTTGAGGCTCTTACCAAGGGTCAGGCCTTGTGGTCAGGCCTGTGTGGAGCGTCAGTTTAGCAAGCACTCCAGGTAATTCTGAGTCAGAGGCTTGGCTCTCTACAGGTTAGACATTCTGTTGGGTACTGGTACCCAGGTTCCTGTACATAGAGCTCATTGCCTTGTCCTTAGCTGTCCCATGTTAGGGGGTGACACAATAAATCATTTACCTTTTTAAAAAAATCTATAATTTTTATTGATATCAGAGAGGAAGGGGGGAGAGAGATAGAAACATCAATGATGAGAGAGAATTATTGAATGGCCGTCTCCTACATGCTCCCTACTGGGGATCGAGCCCACAACCTGGGCATGTACCCTGATGGGGAATCCAGCCCACAACCTTTTGGTGCATGGGATGATGCTCAACCAATTGAGCCACACTAGCCAGGTCTGTATTTTCATATGAAATTATGTTTTAAATCCTTTCTGCCCGTCATAATGTTTCCCTTGGCAGCATGAAGTCCTGAGAGTCTTTTGGAATAAAGATCTTCTGGGAAACTTCTTAGAAAAAAAAAAAATTAAAGAGATGTCCCAGCTGGTGTTGCTCAGTGGTTAGCACCAACCTATGAACAAAGAGGTCACCGGTTTGATTTCCAGATTGTGGGCTTGATCCGGAGTAGAGGGAGTGCAGGAGGTCACTGATGGATATTTCTCTCTCATCATTGTTTCTATCTTTCTCTCCCTCTCCCTTCCTCTCTCTCTAAAATAAATAAAAATATATTTTAAAAAAGAGAAAAGAGATGTATATAAGCCAAATAAAAATCAAATAGGCTGGCCAGATGGCACAGTTGCTTAGAGCATCATCCTAATATGCCAAGGTTTCAGGTTCAATTCCCTGTCAGGGCACATAAGAAGCAAACAATGAATGCATAAATAAGTGGAACAACAAATTGATGTTCTCCCTCTAAAAAAATTAATAAAGAAAACCACAAAAAATTGAATAGGATGATACTAGATTTGCCATTAACTTACCCTTGCTAGACTTTGTTTTTTTTATTTTTGTTAACTTTATTATTTTAATCAGTAAGGCTCTCTTTAGATAAGTGAGAAAATACAGATAAACAAAAAGAACATTACCTGCAGACCTATCATTTGGAAATATTAGCTTCTTTCTAACAAAATGAATTCATAACATATATTCTGTTTGCACCAGCCCCCCTGCCCTTTGTTTTTTAACTTTGATCTTATTCTTACTCATAAGTTTAAAAATGTCTTTATCCATATTATTACTGTTTTCAGTGTTAACAGTTTCTTCCTTGATATAGCATAATTTCATCAAGCCTCTGTGTTGGAACTTCTGCCTTTATATTTTAAAGCAGTTTAGGTTCACAGGAAAATTGAGAGGAAGGTAGGATTTCCTTTACACCCTCTGCCCCAGCATGTGCATAGTCTTCCCCATTAGCGACATCCCTCACCAGAGTGGTACATTTGTTACAATGGGTGAACCTGCACTGATACATTATTACTGGAAGTCCACAGTTAACATTAGGGTTCATACTTGCCTTTGTACATTCTATGGATTTGAACAAATGTGTAATGACTTGTATCCCCTATTATAGCACCACAAGAATAGTCCCACTGCCCTAAAAATCCTCTATGCTCCTCCTATTCATCCCTTTCTCCCTCCCACAACCCCTAGCAACCACAGATCTTTTTACTGTCTCTGTAGTTCTGATTTTTCCAGAACGTCATATAATTGGAATCATACACTATGTAGCTTTTCAGACTTTTTCTTTTCTTTCTTCCTCCTCCCCATGACCTTCCCCAACCCGCCCTGTCCTCCTCCGTCTACTTCTTTTTAACAAAGCTACAATAAAACTTCTTCATATACATCTCTTTGGGGAAAGATCCTGAATTTTTAATAAATAAAAAAGTTGAAAGCAGAAACTAACACCCATTTCCCATTACTCAGAATTCACTACTATAAATATTTCAACAACACATTATTTCCAAGCTTTTCCATGTATGTAAATATTTTTAAAGTATACAAATATTCTTAAAAAAAAAAAAGATGAAACTGTTCCAAACAGAAATTCCTTTGGCTACCATCTTCCAATCTGTTCCCCATCCTTCCTCTGTGAGGAGATAACTATGATGAGTTGGGTTCATACTACAATCCATTTTTGTACATACATATATAATACATGCATCAAAAGCATTTATAATGTCTTATTGTGTGTTTTTTACATAAATAATATCATTCTGTATATATTATTCTTCAGTTTGCTTTTCTTATTCACCAATATGTTTTTGACATCTTCTCCCATGTTATTATACATAAATCTTAGTTCTCCATATTATGACTTTACTTTCTCTTACTTACCTGCTCCCTACATAAGGGAATTTAGGCTGTTCCCCCTCATTTTTTTTCTTGTCTATTATGAATCATGTATGAACATTGGTGACCTAATGTGTCTCTCTTTGAGCATGTGCATCTTTTCTCTAGGTTAGATACTAAAAAATGCAATTATCCCATATAATAAAAGCCTAATATGCTAAGTGTCCAGTCATCCTGTTGGCCATTCAACCAATCAAAGTGCAATATGCTAATGATATGCTAAGGCTACACAACCACTCACTATGACATGCACTGACCGACCACCAGGGGGCAGATGCTCCAATTGGTAGGTTAGCTTGCTGCTGGGGTTTGGCTGCTTGGGACTGAGTGAGACATGCCGGACATGCCCTGGAGCCCTCCCGCAGTCCCTCCCTAGCTGGCCAACCTCCCGTGTTCCTCCCCGGTCCTGATTGTGCACCAGTGGGGTCTCCTCTTGGCCTGGCCTGTGCCCTCTTATAATCCAGGACCCCTTGGGAGATGTCAGAGAGTCAGTTTTGGCCTAATGGCAGAATGACTGGTCGCTATGATGTGCACTGACCACCAGAGGGCAGATGTTCAATGCAGGAGCTGCCCTCTGGTGGTCAGTGTGCTCCCACAGGGGAAGTGCTGCTCAGCCAGAAGCTGGGTTCACAGCTGGCAAGCACAGCAGCAGTGGTGGGATCTTCTCCCGCCTTCATGGCAGAGCTAAGGATGTCCATGGGGAGTGGACCTAAGCCATCAGCTGGACATCCCCCAAGGGCTCCCAGACTGTGAGAGGGTGCAGGTCGGCTGAGGGACCCCTCAGAGTGCATGAATTTTGTGCACTGGGCCTCTAGTTGGGTCATAATAAACATGGTATTTTCTTAAATAGTGTCAAATTTATCTTCCAAAGTGGGTATACCAAGTTAGCTTCCTTCAAGCAATATGTATTTGTATTTTTAGAACCTTGACAATGCTTGACATTGGGAAAAATTTTTAATTTTGACAGCCCCATAGATGAACATATATATTTTATTTTTTTCTAAACAATAATGCACACATGTGCATGCATGCGTGTGTGCATGCGCGCGCACAAACACACTTACATATTGTTAATTATTGCCTGAGGATATTTTTTTCCATTGCTTTTTAGAGAGAGAGTGGAAGGGAGAGAGGAAGGAAGGGAGAGGGAAAGAAAGAGAAGCATTGATGTGAGAGAGAAACATGGCTCAGTTGCCTCCCATACCCCATAGGGTCTGGGATTGAACCTAAAACTCAGGTACATGCTCTTGACCAGGAATCAAACCTGGTACACAGGCTAAGACTCTAACCACTGAGCATGCTACCCAGGGCCTACCAATGACTTATTTTTTAGTTTCTCAGGTTAGTAGTGAGGTTAATCATCTTTCAATGTTTATTAGCTAAACATAAACTTATGTACAATTATATAATTATCTTCTCAGAAAAAAATTCTATCTGGTCAAAGGCTGTATTTTAGGGTTTTCAGAACATATTCTGAAATTATCATCTAAGAATTTTGAAACTTTATATTCTTTTCAAAATCATAATAACCCATCTATTTTCCACACTCACAAAACTCTGGCTTTATTAATTTTATTTTATTTTGGATTATTCATTTTAATCTTTGCCAGTATAAAAGCAAAAAATGAACCTTGTTTTAATTTTTAATTTATTGATTATTGGTAAGATTAAATATATATAGTTTTAAATGCATTCATATTTCTTGTTTTATAGATTGCAGTTTATAACTTAAGCCAACTTTTATATTAGGGTAATCTTTATTCTTATTAACCCATTGTCATATAATTTACAAATACTTTAAAAATATTTTTTTATTGATTTCACAGAGGAAGAAAGAGGGAGAGAGAGAGAGAAACATCAATGATGAGAGAGAATCATTGATCAGCAGCCTCCTGCAGGTCCCCCATTGGGGATCAAGCCCACAACCTGGTCATGTGCCCTTGACCAGAATCGAACACAGAACCCTTCAGTCCACAGGCCGATGCTCTACCCACTGAGCCAAACTAGCTAAGGTGAATTTATAAATATCTTGCCAGTTTGACATCCTTCTTAACTTTGTTTATGATAATTTAGCTATTGCACATATTTTCAAAATTTCAATTATTAAATATTAACGTATTTTTATTAAAGTTTCTGCTTTCTCTTTGAAATAATAACTCGTATTTCTTATCTCAGAATGCATGTTCATTTTGAAAAGAATACTAAAATACAAATAGATTAAAAGAAATAAGTAAAAAGCATATAATTTTACCACCTAGAGATAAGAATTATTAATATTTTGAAGTACACTCCTCCAGATTATTTCTATGCATAAATAATATTCATGTAATCATATAGAATATACCATTGTACTTTTGAAAGTTAAAATGAGATTAAATGTTCTTATGAATCATCAATTGTAATGCTACATAGTATTTATTACATTTGAGAATGTACCATCATTTATTTAGCCAATCAATTTTGAATGCAGTATTTAGAATATTTTCAAATATGACTACTTTCAAAAGAGAACCTGTCTGGTTCTTGCATGGGACAAGCAACCCTTCACCCAGTCTTTTTCCAAGGGGAAAGAGTGTGCTCTTTCAACAAATGCAAATTAATTCTAGGACTGAGGATTCACATCATTCTGATATACTAGAGGCCCGGTGCATGAAATTTGTGCATGGAGGTGGGGACTCCCAGCCTGCACCCACTCCAATCAGGGGTCATAATGTCTGACCAGCAGTTGGACACCCCTCTCACAATCTGGAACTTCTGGCTCCTAACCACTCACCTGCCTGCCTGCCTGATCACCCCTAACCTCTCTGCCTGCCTGTCTGATCGTTCCTAACTGCCTCCACCTGCCTGCCTGCCTCATCGCCCCTAACTGCCCCCTCCTGCTGGTCTGATCTTGCACCCAATGCCCCTCCTTTGCTGGCCAATTTGGTTCTGATTAGTTAGTTTCTATGCCAGTCAGTGTCAAAATCTTCACCTCCTAGGCAGCCATATATTCACTCAGATTTGTTTCTGATTGGTCAGTTTCTATGCCAGTCAGCACCTCTGGGCCTATGGACAGGGCCTGATCAGAAAGGTGGGGCTCATCAGCAGCCTTGGTGGAGGCCTGGAGAGAAATGGAGGTGAGGCTGCTGGCCAGGCCAGGAGAGAAAGAGAGACAAGTTCTGATCAATAGGTACCACAGAGGCTATGGATCAGACCCTGTCTATCTGCAGGCCTCTTTCTGGACCTGATCCGCAGCTCCCTAGGCAGTCAGTGCTGGGCTGGGGAACCTGCAGTGGCCCCACTGACTTCCGATCTGGTCAAGCCTTCAGTCGTTAGGACTCGGGCTCTTTATTATATAGAGATAGGGGAATTACATTTTCTTCCCTACAGACTAAGGCTTGTGCCTGAAAATCCTAATCAGTAAGGGAGATGGGTGAGTCCATAGTATTTTCTCCACTCTTTCCAGTCCCCAGTGAGCAGGGCCCTGGGGGTCTACCTGAAGGGGGCCTGGGAGAAATGGCCACTGCTCACCTGTAATAGTGGCTCTGCTGAGGCCAAGCCACACTCTTGTTTAAAACGGGTGTGATGTGCAACTTTCCAATACTCTTGCTGAGTATGTGATGCAGGGAGGGTGTTCTAGGTTAATGGTGCTCCAACTTCAGCACCCATAGATCATCTGGAGATGCTTGGTAAAATACAGATTGCTGGGCCCATGCCCATAATTTCTGATTCAGAAGGTCAGTGAGGGAACCCAGGAATTTGCATTTCTGACAAGTCTTCCGGTGATGCACAGGCTGCTGGTCTGGGGACCACACTTTGAGAATCCGTTTTGGGCTCTCTCCCTCCAAACCATCGCTTTACAGCCATTTCCATACTTAAGCTCCTTTTATGGTTTCCTCCTGTCTGCAGAACAGAGTCCAGACTGCTTGGCAAGGCCCACGGGTCTTTTACGGCCTGGCCTTGCACTGCTTCCTCTGCAGACTCCCTCTTCGCATTTGGCCCAGCTCTCCACCTTAGGAAGCTGACCTGTGTGGACTGTGTCAGCCGATTCTGTGCTCTGTGCCTTCTGGGTCGGCTGCAGGAGACTGAGGATGGGAAGACAGAGAAGTCACAGTATTTTCCCCCTAGGCGTCTTTCCTCCAAGGTTTGACCGTGGCTGCATTCCCCCAGCTAAGGTCCTTTGGCTTCTTTCCCTTAGCTATAGTTTCCACTGAGTTCTGGTCATCTTCCCCTTCGTCAGACCTTTAGGCCTCGGGGTCAAACAACTTCCTGGCATCCTTGCTCCCACAAGAATGGCACCATCCTATTTGGGTTCCCTTAGCTCTGCTCACACCTCTGTGAACAATCTCTTCATCACCTTCTCTTTACCCTCTTATGATCACTCCTTCTCTCTCCTGCTGAGACTGGCTGATTCAGATCTTTGCTTTATTTTCCAGTCTTATTTCCCACTGATCTCTTTCTAGCCATACATTTCTCAAATACCATGCAGTTCACAAATTCCCAGCTTTTCTGCCTTGCTGAAAAGTCCTTTCACCTTCCTCTATGTGGCAAGCTACCTCTTATCCTTTAATCTATCGATCAAATATCTTCTTCATAAAACTTTCCTCTTCTCATTACTCCATGGTTCTGGGATTTAAAAAAATACAGAGATATATTGAGATATACTTCACATTCCATAAAATTCACTAACTTAACATGTACCGTTCAGTGGCTTTTAGAATATTTCCAGTATGTAACCATCACTGCAATCTGATTTTAGACCATTTCATTACCCCTAAAAGAATCCCTGTACCCATTAGCAGACACTCCCCATTCCTCTCAGCCCCTAGACACCACTAAGCTACTTTCTTTCTCTATGATTTTGCCTATTCTTGGACATTTCACAAAAATGGAATCACAATGTGTGGTCTTTTTTTGACTGGCTTCTTTCACTTAGTATAATGTTTCTAAGATATTCATGTTATAGTATACATCAGTACTTCATCCCCCTTTTCCTCCCCCTTTTTTTTTCGTTAATCCTCACTCACTCATTCAAGGATATTTTTCCATTGATTTTTTAGGGAGATTGGAAGAGAGAGGGAAATACAGAGAGAAACATCCATGTGAGAGAAGCACGTCAACTGGTTGCCTCCTGCCTACACCCCAACCAGGGCCCGGCCTGGGGAGGAGCTTGCAATCAAGGTATGTGCCCTTGACTGAAATCGAACACGGGGCCCTTTGGTGCACAGGCTGACACTCTATCCACTGAGCCAAACTGGCTGGGGTGGGACTTTATTCCTTTTTATGGCCAAATAACATTCCATTATATGAATACTAGAGGTCCTATGCATGAAATTCGTGCAAGAGTAGGCCTTCATAGCCCTGGCTGCCTCGACCCTTACAGCCCCAGCCCTCACAGCCCCGGTGGCTGCTTTGGTCTGGCTTCATCCACAAGGTCATCTGGAAAGACATCTGGACAGTCATTCTGCTGTTTGGCCGTTTGGTTGATTTGCATATTATGCTTTTATTATTATAGATTATTATAGATGCCGCATTTTGTTTTCCAATCATCAGTTGGGTTGTTTCCACGTTTTGGCTATTATGAACAATGCTGGTATGAATATTCACGTATAAATTTTTGTGTGGACACACATTTTATATAGTAACTTTATGTTTAACATTTTGAGAAACTACCAAAATATTTTTCAAAGTGACAGTGTATTCACACTAGCAGTGAATGAAGGTTCAAATTTTCTACGTCCTTCTCCACAGTTGTTATTATCTGCCTTTTTAATTATATCACCTTAGTTTGTGTGATGAGGAATCTCATTGTGATTTTCATTTGCATTTTCCTAATGATTAAGCACGTTGAGCGTCTTCTCGTGTGCTTTTTAGCCACCTGTATATCTTATTTGGAGCATTGTCTATTCTTTACATATTCTTGATACAACTCTAGAGTTCTTTATACATTCTTGATACCAGTCTCTCATCAGAGATATGATTTGCAAATATTTGCTCCCATTCTGTGTGTTGTCTTCTCACTTCCATGATGCTGTCCTTTGAAGCACAAAAGTTTTTAATAATTTTGAAGTCTAATCTCTATTTTTTCTTTGGTGGCTTGTACTTTTGTTATTGTATCAAAGAAACCATTGCTTATCCTTGGTAATAAAGACTTATTCCTATATTTTCTTCTAAGTTTCCTAGTTTGCTCTTATAGTTAGATTTTGATACATTTTTAGTTAATTTCTGTGTCTGATGAGAGGTAGAGATCTAATTTCATTCTTTTATATGTAAATATATAGTTGTCACAGTATCAATTATTGAAGAGTGTTCTTGAATTATTGAATTGGCTTGGCACCTTTTTAGAAATCAATTGAACGTGAAGGTGAGGGTTTCTGGCACTTTTTATATGTAACTTTACTATACCACTTACCACAGTGACTTAATTTAATAGAATTTAAGTATCCTGGGTCAAGGAATTGGCCATGTCTGATGATGTAGGTAGAGCATAATGTCCAACACCAACCAGTATTCAATATGTATGCCAATATTTAAATACACCTTAATGTTTTCTTCTGCTAAAATGCAAATGATCTCTGGAAAAGGATATTATTAATTCATTACCATGGAATAGTTCATCAGATGAACTACATATAACAGAAATTCTAGGGAAGGAGACACAGGACAGGTGGGTTTTCCTTGAAGAGTTAGCAGAAGGGAAAATCTCCTGCATGGGCCTTGTCTGGCCCAGGGAATACCTTGGGCAACTGGAAGTGCATGTCCCAGTGTTGGGTCTTTGAAAGGGGCTGTGAAAAAATAGAAATTAGAATGTAAGAAGAAGAAGCTGAAGAAAAATTCACATAGGTAACAATTTTGATAAGGGCCAGGCCATTTTCTGGGAAGGCAAATATAAAAAAAAAAGTTATCAGAGGGAATTTTGATATCAATTAAGACGAGATCATGGGTGTTTGCACTTGGTTACTAATCGAAGTGGCAATAAAACATTCAAAATAAACATAGAAAACAACACAATTGAAAGACAACACATAGCTCTATCAGAAGTGAGGAACCTTCCAGTCATGGGCTTGAGTAGTAAAGGACATAATAAAGTCAACATGGAGCACAGAGAAACTTTCTGGTAAGGCACAGAATTTTTGCTGTCCAGGCAGATTACATTGGAAGACAAGAATAACCGTTTATGTTGTAGACATAGGCATTAATCAGTAAAACAAACCAAAAAAGTAAGGCCATTAAAACTGAGCATATACTATTAGTTTTTTAAATATACTTCAAGTTTCTGTTACAAAACTAAGGCAACTCTAAGTTACTTTCCAAGCTTTTAACTTTAAATTCATTTCATCAGTCCTTTCCTTGCTGTAAATGTGTGGTACTTGGAGTTCTTTTCTGGACCAATTATAATATCTTATGGTTCCCTCATTAGTGAGTTAAATAAAACTTTTCAAATATGCTCACATTTGTATGAGAGTCATTTTATCCTCTTGTAAATATCATTCTTTAACACATGAGACATAGAAACATGGTCTCACCACTTTCTGCCCGAGGATTTTGTGACCAACAGCACTCAGGACTGGGGATAGCAATTTTCCTCTGCGGACTGAGGAATAGTAATTCAACCTTTCCGCTCTCAGTAATCCCTTCATCCTTAGGTTATTAGCAGTTATCTCACAGTCAGCTGTTTTGTATTCAAAATAATTCTGGTGTGTAAACTTATGGAGAAAACAAAAGTCTGTAACATAGTAATAAGATTCAGTTTTGTTCATCTTAAAATTCAGGATGTTTTAGCTTTATCTCCTTTTTTCCCCTCTACATATCAACTATCTTGATCTTGCTTTCAAGATTTTCATTTCCATGAGCTTTTTGTTGTTGTTCATTAATATTTTATAGCATTCTATTTTTTTCATGGGTATCAAATCTTCCCTAACCTCAAGGATGATATTAAAAATGATTTTTTAAAAAAAGAATTATTTTGTTATTTTTATTTCCTCACAGTAATGTGTTCTCTCTCTCTCTCTCTCTCTCTCTCTCTCTCTCTCTCTCTCTCTCTCTCTTCCTCTCTCTCCCTCTCTCTTCCTCTTTCTCCCTCTCACTCTCTCTTGGTTTGGGGTTTAATCTTTCATGTTCATGTTAGGAGTGTTCCTTGCTGAGTGCAGTCCCTAGCTGCTCATGTTTGAGATTAGGAAGTGAAAAAGTGACGTGAAAGCTCTGGGTGTTGTATTTTCCTGGCACTTCTTTCCTCCCCACTTCTCCTCCTTCCTAACACACCCTATCCACTCTCCCCTGCTCCCACTCTGGCTGCCTCCCTCTTTTCTTTCAAGATTCTACTCAAGCATTACCTCTTTTATGGAAGTGGTTTTCATGTTCCATCCTGCCTCCATACTTTCCTGTACCCTATACCGCCCTACATAGATTGAGGACAAGTCTGGCTTCCAATCCTGGCACACACACACACACACAATATTTATGGAAAGAATGAATATATGAATGCTACCTCCAACATGCAATTTATATGCATTACTTCTTTTGGTCCTCATAATAAATCTAGGCCACTCTACTTTTTCGATTGTGAAAAAATTGGAAGACCAACAACTGCTAAAATGTTGAGCAAATGAAGGTATCAAGCAAAAGAATAGCTTTCCTATTGCTGCGTAAGTTTAAAGCAGAGAAGTAAGTGGCAGGGGAATGAGATTGATGAGCAAGAGGGAAGGCTTAAAATGTACCTGGCACTGTGCTAAGTACACACTTTGTATACTTGGTTATTTCTCAAAAAAAAAAAATCCATTGATTTATAAACAGTAAATTGAAGTTCAGAGACATTAAGTCATTTGCCCAAGGTCACACAACTATAGTTGAAATTAAGTGTCTCTGGTGCCCCTGAGCCTATTCTCTGGTGTGTCTCTGGGGAATCAGGACAGATAGGTGTGGCTGTGGTGAGATGATTGTTACATTAATGGGACGAGCCCTTCCCCAGTCTACTCAACTTGCTTATGTTTCCCTTGAATGTCTGAACTTCCCAAGGCATATGCCTTATAAAAGTCAACTCTTATTTATCAGCATGGTTCTTAGCTATAGCAATCAATAAGACATACCCTTCTTTTGCTAATGGGTACATTACGTGGCATCTGCCCCTTTGTATTAAGAAATCACATTGCACTTGTCTGCCAATGGACTGAAATAAAAAAGCACTTCGAAGAGCTGTGCCTCTTAGCCTGCTGCTGCTTTTCTTTTGAACTTAGCAAGAAAGAGACCAGTAAGATTATTAGAATGGGACACCTAATTCCCTAGCCTTGCCCACCCCTTACATGGGCACTGACCATGGAACTGAACTCATAAGTTAGCTTTTCTGGCCTAAATGTCATATGCAGCACTTTAGACATACAGGAAAGTTCTAGAACTCTTTTCCACAAGCCATTTCTCCACTTAGCAGTATCAGAGATGTGACTAATTTTTATATCTTTTATCCCTGAATTATTGGATTTAGGTCCAACCTTGGGTTGGCTCAAGGCCAGATTATCTAATATAATAAAAGAGTAATATGCAAATTGACCATTACCTGAGACACCTAAGCCACACCCACCAGCCAATCAGAGTGGCTATATGCAAATTAACCCAGCCAAGATGGAGGCCAGCAGCTATGGAGCTAGAGCAAACCAAAGGCATCTGTTGCAGCTGCCTGCCTAGGCTGGCTGAGCCTCTGCTCACAGCCACACCCACCAGCCAATGAGAGCAGTTGTATGCAAATTAACCCAGCCAAGCTGGAGGCTGCCAGGGCGGCTCTGCACTGGGAGGCTCTGCGGCCGGCATAGCTGTGCCAGGTGTGTCAGCTCAGTGGGGGGAGGGTCCGGCCTGGGGCCTCCTCGGGGCATCCAGGAGCACCCGACCCGGGTCCAATGCCTGGCTGTGCCCCCCGGGGGCCTCCACCAGGCATGCAGGAGAGCGGGTCCTCCACAGGGCTTGCAGGAGCAGCCATCCTGGGTCTGCTGCCTGGCTCCACCCCTGGGAGCCTCCATGGGGCCTCCAGGAATGCCTGTCCTGGGTCCACTGACTGGCTGTGCCCCAGGGGCCTCCGTGGGGTATCCAGGAGCAGCCATACTGGGTCCTCTGCCTGGCTCTTCTCCCCGGGGGCCTCTGTGGGGGCTTGCAGGAGCACCTATCCAGGGCTACCTTCATCTGCCCCCCAGGGGCCTCCACAGGGCGTGCGGGAGCGTCTGCTGCACAGTGTGGAGAATCTGAAGCCAGTCTGCTGCCCGGCTCCACCCCAGGTGTGTTTGCTCAGCAGCAGGGCCCCACCAAGGGATCCTGCACCAGCGTCCGCCCCTGGCTCGCCACCCAGCTCTGCGCCAGGTGTGTCCCCTCAGCAGTGGGGGACCACCAGGCATGTGCAATTGTGGGCCCTCCTGTGGGAAACATCTAGGCCTGCACTCACCAGCCCTCCCATCCCGCAGTGCACGAACTCTGAAGGTGCTCTGGGCAGCCTGAAAATGGCCCTCAGCCCCTCATCCAGGCTGACCAGGCATGCCAGCAGGTGGACATCCCCCCCAGGTGTCCCAAACTGCAAGAGGGCACATGCTGGGCTGAGGGGCCCCCACCCCCGAGTGCACAAATTTTTGTGCACCGGGCCCCTAGTATAATTATAATATTCATTAGCAATGCAATATTGTGTATTTTTCTCACAACTGATCAATGTATATAATATATAATATTTATTGATAGATATTAAATATATATATATATATCTACTCTAATAAAAGAGTAATATTGAAATTGACCATTTCTCCAGGACACCTAAGCCACGCCCATGAGCCAAGCCATGCCCACCAGCCAATAGAGTGGTTGTATGCAAATTAACTCAGCCAAGATGGAGGCCGGCAGCACAATCACGGAGGCAAGTACAGAGCAGGCGGCGGGGTGGGCGGCGTGTGCAGGGCAGGTGGTGAGCTGTGGGGTGTGTGGGGTGGGTAGGGTGGTGGCAGGAGATTTCTGATCCCAGTAATTGTTAAGAATAATTTTTCAACTACTTATTGAACCAAGTAAAATTGCATTAGAGGAAAACAAGGTAATGAGGAATTGTGAAATCACGATCTAAATGAGAGAAGAAGACTAAATGAGTGAAATAGACATGTGGGACCTTTTCCTTTTAGAAAGGTGCAGTGATTTATAAGCAAACTGCCATCAGCCCCTCACCCAGGCTGGCCAGGCATGCCAGCAGGTGGACATCGCCCAAGGGGTCCCAGACTGTGAGAGGGCACAGGCCGGTCTGCGGGACCCCCCCAAGTGCACCAGATCCCTGGTTTGAGAAACATATATTATATATGTTTCTCAAACCATTAATCATTAAACCTTTCCCTCTGGCATGATACAGGGCTTTATTTTTGTGCTTCTTAAGAGTATTCATAGGACAGACTAAGTCATAAAAGCTAAAGTGTACTCATTCTCTTTTCAACCATAAAGCATCTGACTACATTAAAAAAAAGCAATTGTCTAAAAAGCAAGTATTATTAATGTAATACTTCCCCCAGGCACATTTGCCAACCAAAATACAAGCTTCCTTTAGAGAAATGCTTGGAAATTATTAGATTGTTATTCAGTTTAGGGTTTATATGTGTAAAAATATCCCAACCAAGGTTAATGTGCCCTGCATGTCATGTCATTTGTAGTCTTCCAAAAGGGATATTTGGGGTCTGCAATTTGTGTTTGGAATTTTTTTTCTTAATTGCTGGAATGCCAGAAAAGTAAGCACACTAGGCCACCTTGGATACAATTGTCAGCATCCCTTCATGCGGAAAATATAAAAGCCCAAATGGATGAGTTTCTATTTACCACTTTTACTTTTTACCACAACATGTTTCAGCATGTTACCCATACCTGCTAAAACACTAGATGAGAGACACCAAAATGTATTTAAATCCAAATAAAAATCACTGGCCCAATTTGTTTTTCATCAATACTTAGAGTATTAATGCTAGCCTAGCTTTCCTCTCCCCTGCTCTGCTCTTTCTTTGCTTTGACTCCAACACTTGAAAGATCATCTGTGCTTTTTCAGGCTCCATTTGGAAGCCATGCTCCCACCCCGCCCCCTGCCCAAGCAAGGTTATGGTGAGTTTGTGGCCATGCAACACGGGGCCTGACCCCATCTCTGCCCCTGGAGGGGGCTGGCCAAGCACAGCTCTCAACAATGCAACAGCTGTCGCAGACCAGCCTCTCTTTCCCAGCTGAACACACAGGGGGTGGAAACTCACTCACCGCACTGGACATCTACTTTTTTTTTCTCTCTGAAAGGGCAGGTGGCCCCAATGCAGCCTGTCTTCAGCACCCACACCCCTTTTCCCCTTACCAGCCCACCTCCTAGCAGTACGTTAGTCACCCAAAGCTTTGGAGGTGAAACGTGATGCAAAAGCAGACAGAGAAATCTTAGACTTGGAACAAAGCCATTCAGGAGAGAGCTGTCGCATCAGCTTGGACTTTGATTGTGTGTTTGCAGTCTTAAATGCTGGTTACCATAGCTACCGTGAGCAACAGATATAAAAAGGTGATAATGGAACCAGGCAGTGGCTTTTCAAGAAGGTTGTATATCACATTTTCTTTTTGAGCCTTTCTTGCACTGAATATTACACCAAGAATGCCTACTTTCATTAATGGTTGAATTGGAATAAAAATTGAATCATGATTAGCCACCTGATGTTGGTCATCTGTAATTTGGGGTCAGGGTTTTCAGTACTCCAGTGTTCTGCCATACATAGGAAGAAACATGCCTAATGCAGAGCTGGGAGAGACTCTCAGAAGCCTGTGTAAGGCTTATTGCTTGTTATTTATTCTGATTTAAATGCCCCATGTCAGATTTACCCTGTTCATTTGAATTTGAAGAAACAATGGATAGCAGTTCCCCTAACCTCTGATCTTTTCAAATGATTATATGAGCGTTCTCCCATATCATTAGACGTTGCGAAGATTCAAGCGTCTAAACCATAGTCTCACAAAGAATGATAAAGACCATAAAAGCTGAAGACCAACCTGCACAACTTTATGATATTTCTCTGATTTATAATCTATTTTCTTTTCAGTGGGCTGTACGATTGTCTAAACCACCATTACAAATTCTTACTAGTAATTTCTCTTTTGCTGAATTATCCAGTTCCATAGTCAGAGGCAAATTTTTGTTTTGGTAAAGTCTTCACTGCAAAACCAAATAAAAAGATTTAGAAAAGATCTCCTCGAACTTAATAGAGAAGCAAAAAGCAACACAGCCCCCCCCCCCCCCCCCCCCCCCCCCCCCCCCCCCCCCCCCCCGCTCCTGATGGAAATGATTACCAACGCAAGATTACCCACGGAGAAGCCTCTCCATGATGCATGGAAAAGTTTCCAGAACATAATATAATAATAGCAAAATAAATAGAAATACTAAATAAATATCCAACAAACCCGTAGCTCACATCACTAATGGAAATCCAAGTGCTGACAGTGGGCGGGATTTTCCTGTGACCCAGAGCATGTAGGAGGTACGCGCCCAGTCTGGGAGATAGCATACGGAGGTGTGGAATGTCATTGTGCCTTCCCCTGTGGAAAAAGTGATGTGCAGAAAAGGCATAGGGCTTGCCCAAGGTTATCTCTCACAAAGGTGAGTTTATTATGGATGCAAGCATCCTGGCGTTCAGCTGGGGCCTGGACTCCTGATTCACTGTCCCTTGTAGCACATACAAAGCTTTATTATGCTGTTTTTACATCCCACTGAACTTACTGTGATCAGAAAATGATTATTTTAATAATAACTTAAAAATTTATGTGAGCACTGCATGTTCATTATAGAAAAATAAAAACCAAATTAAAGACAAAGAAGAAAATAAAAATAATCTGTAATTCTATCACTTGCATTAGCTTTTAGACATTTTTCTTGGCATATTCATAGTATACAACTAATACATAAATATGAAATTATTTTACCAAAATGGCATTGTACCTTGCATAATTTTATAATTTTACTTTTTTGCATATGTAGGTTGCTAATATATAAATATATTAATAAATATGCCTCTACAATTTCATTTTTAATGGCCAAATAATGTTCTATCCTATCGAATTTCACAAGTGTTAATGAATTCTTTATTGGTTGGGCATTTAGCTTATTTCTACTTTTCTATGAGTTATTGTTTTATGAAGTAGAAACACTAAAAAATACAGGGGTGAACTTTTTATAATTAATGTTTGCACAAACCCTTAATTACAAATACTTAATTATTAATTAATTAATATCCACCTAATGATGTTTTTAAACCCAACAACTTATAGATCGTGTACACCATAAAGGCGCATTCCTCTGAAGGAGTTATATCCTGCCTCCCTATGTCATCAGACGAATAGCTATCTGTTGAAAGCAACCTTGAGCTTTGCAGTTGTTTCTACCTCGGCAGTATAAGCAGGCAGGATTTTAGCATCAGAGACAGAGGAGAGATGAAGAGTTGAAAGCTCTGATTAAATTAATAAAAAAATCTTCATTAGAGGAAGTGTCCAGTTTCCATCCTGTACAGTGAATTCTAAATAGAAATGTTCTTTAAAATGCCAAAGTGATAGAAAATAATACTACCCGTGCAAAGGGACAAATTGTGGGAAATAAACTGTGAAGGTCAGATTATCTTCTAAGCAGCCACATGGAGAAAGAAAACTCCTGATGACAGAATCCCATCAAACCAACAGATCAGCCTTGAAATATGAACTTTCATGGGATATCACGAATCCTTCTAAGAACTGCAAATCTCCTTGATCTTTCTGCCTGTAGTGTTTTGGAGATGTTTACAGTAGAACTGTAACTTAAGACTTGCCTTTCAGGAAAAGAATAACTGGTAATCCGAACCTAGAAAGCTTTCTGCACTGGGCTTTTAAAACAGTAAGTGAGTAGAAGGCTTTCCCTCCCGCCAGCCCCCATGAAGGGAAAGGGATTAACATGCATTCAGTTGCTTCTATGAAGCTGGGTGCTGTGGTAAATACTCTACATGCGTCATCGAAGCTCAGTGCTTCCTCCCAACAACCTACACAGGGAAACTAAGGTTCAGAGAGATTACACAATCTACCCCAAATCATATAGTTGGCTAATGGCAAAGACCATATTTTAACACAGTTCTGCCAAACAGGAAATCACGTTTCTTTCTACCGCACTTACGTATTTAAAATATTTTCCCTGTGTCTTGCCCAGATGTTGGTGGTGCCTCTTTGTCGTAAAGCACATGCCTTGGCCAACCAGGCAAGGTGACTTCTTTGTGAGTTGGGAACCCCTCCTACGCGGTAGCAACCCTCAAATATATACGCACGGTGAACTCAAGCTTGAATAAAATGCCGCCTCCTTCATATGGCTCCAAATTCTGAGGGGCTCAGAAGCCTGTGTACTTTGTAAGTGACATTCACGTGGGCCCCTTTAAACTGGGTGCTATTGAGGGTGGTCACTGTTGCTTATTTGAGGCCAGCCCTGGTGGTGTACTGGGTTTTCTTCACTAACTTGGTAGGGACACAGGCAATTGTTTCAACTTCCTGTTTGTAGAAAGAGGCTTGGAGACGCCACATGTTGAGGAAAACATGTAGTACACTCTGGTAAGGACTGTAGAATAATGGATCAACATTATTTCAACATCACTAGGATTCCAGTAACTCAGCCAAGTAATGATAACCCTAGTAATAATAATTAAATGCAAAGATAGCACTTAGCCTTTCTTGAGCTCTCACATTTCCAATTACTGTCTAAGCATTTTGAACTGGTGTACTGCAATTCAACCTTGTCCTTAACCACCTAAGTTAAGGGCTCCGTCCTCCACAAGACTGCCTTCACTTCAGATGCCTGCCACACTTCAGGGTCCCTCAGCCATCTGCATATCTGACTGATTGGCTACAAATATGGGGGTCCCTTCAGGTTTGAGAGTTCACTAGGACAACTCACAGAATTCAGGAAAACACTATTATTATTAAGGTTTTAATATAAAGGACACAAATCAAGACCAGTCAAATGAAGAGACACACAGGGCAAGGTCAGGGAGAGTCCCAAACATAGAGCTTCTTTGCCTTCTCCTTGTGGCCCGAGAATGCATCACCTTAGGTGTTCACCAACCAGGCAGCTCCACTGAGCTCTGGAGTCCAGAGTTTTTATTTGGATTTCATTACCTATTGAATCATTGGCCACATGACTGAACTTCACCTCCCCTCCCCGCTACACACACTCCATGTCAGGAGATGGGGCTGTTAGCACATGGCCCAAAGCCCCAACTCTCTAATCCCATGGTTGGTCTTTCCGCTAACCACTCCCCATTGCAGAGCCCTTTCCATCTTGCACAAACTTGGGGGCAACCCAAAATATTCATGAATGACAAAGACACTTGGGAAGTTCTATGAGTTTTAGGAGCTCCATGCCAGGAACTCAGGACAAAGACCAGAAAAAAAAAATTCCTATCATTAAAAAATACACATTCTTTAGTTTGCCCCTTGTACCATTTCTATGAGCTAAAAATTATCTCCTATTTATAGGTAAGAAAGTTAATATTTAGAAGAGCTACATACCTAGTCAATGATAGAGTCAGGATTCAAACTCAGGTCTCCCTAGCCTCAAAGTCTATTCTTGATCTACCTACCAGTAAGTAATATTGCCCTCCTGTAAGACCCTAATTACTCTTAGGTATGCTTGTGTGTGAGTGTGTGTATATAAGCACACACATGTATTTTGAAGCTTGGCATTTAATTACTATGGGAAAATTCTAATTGGACTACCATTTCCATTCTCCTTGAGTAGGAGAAGCTCCTGAATTTTAGATTTTCCCAGACCCTTTTGCATGAAGCTGTGAGGATATGTGATGTATGTAATTTGGAGAGTGTTATTATAAAAGAGGTTAGCTGCCCTCTGATTTCTCACTCCCTGCTTCTTCGGGCCCGACCATGGTCTGGTGCCCATGAGCCACGATCAGTCTTGAAAATGAGATGAGAGAACCTTAATAGGGGACAGAGCATCAAAATCAAAGCAACTTGGCTCCCCGTCTGGCCCTGAAACAGAGCCACCTACGCACCTAAGAATGCTCAACTACCTCTGGATAGCAGTGTGTAAAATAAACTTCTGTCTTACTTAAGGTGTTGTATTGTTGGGTCTCCTTGTTGTAGTATCTTGACTTGTATTTCAATCATCACAACTAGTAGTATAAAGGTTTTTCTGCAAATTTCATGTTGCAGAGTAATGGCTACAGTACCACTAGCCAGCCTTCAAGTAGTATCCTTATTCAGCCTTTGCATCAGGCTTATTCCTACTTGGAGGTTCTTGAGTGCTTGGTTGCGGATTCCCCTTGATCGACCCTGCTTTTACCAGCTTGAAGTGCTTCTGGATTGAGTGGGATGTTTTTGGATTGAGTGGGATGTCTGATGCTAAAGCCTATTGATCTTTCTGTACAAATGCATTCTGCTGTTATATGACGGTTGTATTTTTTCCCCTATTGTGAAGTACTGTTGACAAATCTCTAAATGAAGGGGGAGATGCCATAAACTTTCCTTCCTACAGTAATTTAGACTCACTCAAAATTATGCTTTGCCAAATGTGATGTCCTACCGTTCTGTATCAGCACCGTCTCCAAACTGAGCTTGTGCTGATGCTAGGTTCAGCCACTTCAGGGGGTTTTGGTCTTGGAGGTTCAAGTTTACTAGAACCAGTATCTTGGATCTTTATTTAAATACTAGGGGCCCGATGCACAAAAATTTGTGCACTCAGGGGGGTGGTGTGGCGGGAGGTACCTCAGCCTGGCCTGTGCCCTCTCACAGTCTGGGACCTCTCAGGGGATGTCCACATGCTGGTGTGCCTGGCCAGCCTGGGTGAGGGGCTGATGGCTGTTTGCAGGCTGGCCAACCCCCCCAGTGGGGACCCTCACCCCATGAGTTTCATCTCCATGTGCATTTTCCCATCGTCCTTTCATCTGGGGAGAGATCTGGAGTGTACACAGCAGTCTCTCATGGGAGGTAGGGTATGTCACGTCAGTCCCAGGGCGCTCCCTCCTCCCCCGGGTCCCTTCCCAAACCCCGTCGGGTCTCCAGAGGCTGCGGTAAGCAGTGCGCCTGTAGCCTGGGCACAGATCTTAGGACACCTGGAGGGGCGGTAGCAGCGGCAGCGACAGGACACAGTCCCAGAAGAAAGAGGCCAAGGGGCCTGGCCTGTCGTCCCCGCCAGGGGAGTTCACTGTGGCAGGGTACAGGAGACGAAAGGGCTCAGTCAAGGTCGAGCTGCCGCTGGGGGCCGCCGGAGATGGCTTCTTGGTCATGGGACAGTCCAGGGCGCTCCAGGGCTCGAGGGTACGGTAGGCTTCCCCCCATCGCCACCGGCGGCTCAAAGAGCCCAGGCTCCAGCTCAGGGCCCCCGTAGGGCTGTGGACAGGAACCCATCCAAAGGCTGCACGGGGAGCAAGACACCTGCCTCGGAGCTGGCCCTGTAGTCTGACCCCAGCAGCTCAAAGAACTCCAGGATCTGGGGGACCTCATCCAGGTTGCACAAGTTCAGATCACACCCCAACGGGGCCGCACTCACTGCTGCCCAGCCATTGCTGCCCTCCGCCCCACCCCTGCTGCCGCCTGCCCCACACCTGCCTGCTGCTTGCTCAGTGGCTGCCGACCTCCATCTTGGCTGGGTTAATTTGCATACAGCCACTCTGATTGGCTGGTGGGTGTTGCTTGGCTGGTGGGCGTGGCTTTAGGGATCTTGGAGAGATGGTTAATTTCCATATTACTCTTTCATTAGAGTAGATCTTCTCACCCCAACTGGTTTGGCTCTACGGATAGAGTGTCAGCCTGTGGACTGAAGGGTCCAAGGTTCAATTCCATTCAAGGCCACATGCTGGGGTTGTGGGCTCTCTCTCTCTTTCTCTCTCCCCCCCCTTCCGCTCTGAAATCAATAAAATAATAATAACAAAAATAAATTCTTCTTCTCTAGGGGCTCAGATACATTTAAAAACAGAACTTAACCCAATGTGTCCCATTGGAAAAGAAATAAAACATAAATGACAATAGTCCATAATTTTTCAACTTATAAAATCTGCAATTATTTAAAAATCCCACTACCTTGACCTTTTAAAACTAAATTTTATGTTCATTTCAGTGAATTCTTTTACAGTGGCACATTAAAAACAAATACTGGCTGGTAGCTCATTTGGTTAGAGCGTTGTCCCAATACACTAAGGTTGAGGGTTTGATCTCCCGTTAGGGCACATACAAGAAGTAAGCAATGATAACATAAATAAATGGAACAACAAATCGAGATTTCTCTCTCTCTCTCTCTCTCTCCCCTCTCCCCCTTCCTCTTTCTCTCTAAAATCACACACACACACACACACACACACACACACACACACACACACACCCCATGTTATGGGGTTGTTTTTGAATTGTGTTAGATGAAAAACTGACACACATTTTCAAAGCCAGCTTCCACTCTCCAAAAAGCCCTTGAAGAAAGTTGTTTAGTTTATGAATGACTGAAACTTAGAGAAGGGTGTGGTTATTTACATAGTTTGGTTTTCCCAAATTACCCATGGTATCTGAAAACAGAAAGATAATTCTGTGTAAAGTGAAGACAAAATGAAGAAAACATCAAAGCTTTCTTCTTTTATTCTGTGTGGGTGTCAGAAGAAAAACTCATGGTAGTAGATGAAAGAGTAACTCTTTCTGAGGTCTAATTGAAGATAATCAAAGTAGAGCCATATTTCACAGGGATGTCAAGTACAGCCTAGGATATATAGTCAGTAATATTGTAATAGTGTATGCTGCCAGGTGGGTAATAGACTTACCTGGAGGAATCACTTCATAAGTTACATAAATGTCTAAGCACCATGCTGTACACCTGAAACTAACATAACATGAAATGCCAACTGTAATTGAAAAATTTTAAATAGGCATAGTCATATTTAATTTGAAAGGCTGATATTAACCAGTCAGAGAACATTGGATTGGAAGGGATGCAGTAAACAGGAAAATGAGGAGGCATCTTTTCAAAGATGTGGTACCCCATTGTTCCTCCCGTCATAGAGAAGTGGACAGCCACAGAGGGCCACTGAGAACCCTACTTTGCTCTTTTTCCTTCCACATTTTATCTAACATATTCTTCTTGTATAATGTGACATTAATATGAGCTCCTTTAGTCTGCTAACTTTTCTTAATTCAAAGCTAAGGAGATATTTTTAAGTGGAGTGGAGAAAATGAGAATGGCAGCATTTTATGTCTTTTATTTTACAGTATCCATTCAAGGGCACATGCTGTGAAATACAGGGTACTTGGTGAGGGTAATGAAATGTGAACCCTGAGCAGCATTTTAGTAGGAGGCTTTACACAAAAGGGGACAATTTGGGGGAGCTCTGTACAAAGAGTGTTGTGAAGATGGCAGTTCTGAGACTAAAAGGAGACAAGAAGGCAGCAAAGACAAGCTTCCTCTATGTTAAATTTGCTAGATCTCTGGTGGTGTCAGAGGTTCACCCATCCCTGGCTTTGCCTATTACTATAAAACACCTTCACCTTGGCATCAATTAAACAACCTGCTGATAAAAACACAGGAAAAAATTCAATGAAGAGTTTATGTTTTTGAGTTATAAAAGCAAGATTAAAAATAGATTAAGAAGACATAGCAATTGTTGGTTACATAACAGATTGGTTGTTGCTATGAGAAATACAAGTTTGCTGAATGAAAAAAAAATTGAACAGAAGTGTCTTTCCTTTAAACTTAGTGCAATTATGACAGGTTCATCTGTATAAAATAGACAAATGAAGTAATAAGACAATTTGACTGAAATATTCAGGAAATATTATTGAAGTCAAATGAGATTTAGAATTCATCTATTTAGATAATCCCTTTAGTGCTTCCTTTACTTTAATGAGGGAATGAGATCATTCTGTCAACCCATGCATTGTTTTGGACTTTCTCAACCCAATTTGATATACAAAGGGAATTACTTATAAATAGCTGGTAGGCATCTGAGCTTAGAAAACTCGATTGTCCTATATGTTTATATTGACCAATGTCATCTCAATCAATTTAATAAAAAAAACTCTATCATTACAACATATGACATTATTAACAAGTAAAAGTCTGATGTGAGTTTTACGTGCTAATAACAAACCATTTGACTTGATCAGCTATCTCTCTGTTGGTGAAAATCTCTCAGCCTTGGGCAAAAATATAATCAACATCATCAAATATTTATTCAGTTCCCACAGGTGTGCTGATTCTACTCTGGGTCTCTTCTGGTGATTAAATAGAGTTGAAACTTCAGTCCCTCACAGAAAATCGTGAGAATTCATTTGTGACCTGAGCTTTAAAAATTTGTATTTTTACATTCATACATCCATTGTATAACTCACTTATACTGGAACCAAACTCTGCAAATCTAAATCCTTAAAAGCACCAAGAAGAAGATAGACTTGCTCTTGTAAACTAAATATCAGGTGATTGAGAACTTTCAGACTATGCTTCCTCTCCCCATCCTCAGTGAGTGGAGATGAGCATTTGAGCTGTGGAGAGCAAACATGGTTCTGGATAGCCTATGTCTACCATCAATTTTACACATATTTACATATATAAATATATGGTATATATTTAATTTTAGATGATTTTTAATTTTGGGGGTATTCTTAGAGCCCTTCAATAAATATTTTTAATAAAGTATTTTTAATTGATTTTTGAGAGCGGAATGTTGCATTGTGGGAATGAGACATCGTGGAAGGTGGACAGCGCTTTGGCTGAGGAATTCAGATACAGAAAACATTCTAAGAACTGAACTGGCAAGCAGTGGTGGTAGGAAAGTCCCAAAGATTCCATTTTCTGGGCTGAGACATATCTCTAGCTTTTGGAAGGAGGCCTATAAAGAACAAGGCAGTCCTATATCTCAGAGGACAAGGGCTTTAGGGCCAGGGAACAAGGCACCCACCTAACTCAGGGCATCAGGTAGAAGCTGGGACTTGAAGGGACCTGTTATGTGTTGAATTGTGTCCCTCAAAAAAGATATGTTGAACTCTTAATTCCCAGAACCTCAGAATGAGACCTTTTCTGGAAATAGGGTCTTTACAGGGGCAATCAAATTAAAATGAGGTCATTAGAGTGGGCTTTAATCCAATACGACTATTGTTCTTATAAAGGGGCAAAATCTGGGTCTAGAGCAAATATGCACAGAAGGAAGATGATGTGAAGCCACACAGGAAGAAGGTGAACATGTGCCTGGAGCAGTGAATCTATGAGCCAGGCATTGCTGTCAAATGCTTGCAGCTAAAATAATAATAATAATAATAATAATAATAATAATAATAATAATAACAGCAGCTTTAGGAGAGAGGGAGGATTCTCTGTTAGAGGCATCAGAAGAAGCATGGCCCTGCCAAAATCTTAATGTCAAACTTCTAGCCACCAGAACTGTGAGATAGTAAATTTTTGGTTATTTTAAGCCACCCAATTTATAGTTGTTTGAACTGGGAACCCTAGAAAACTAACACAACTCTCATACTTCTTCCCATTGCCATCACCAGCCACGTGCCCATCTGTAGACTGGAGGAAGCCCTCTTCTCCAGCTTCGCTTCTCTCCCCTCCATCGTTCACTCTCTTGCCTTTCTAAACACAAACTGATCAGTTTGTTTGCTTGCTTTCAACAAGTTGGCTTCCCAGTTCTTTTTGGATAGGGTCCAAACCCCATGGCTTATAGCTCTCTTTCATCTGGCTCTTCTCACTTCCCCAGCCCATATCTTGTGATTTGCCCTGTTTCCCTTACCCTTTGCCCACTCACTTTCTACCCTATAAAACCAACAGTTCTTAGACTTTCCTTCTGGTCTATGTAGATACTGAATCCTCTGCTTAGGACTCTTTATCCCACTTCTTCACTACCTAAATCATATGCTTTAGGTCTCATCTTGAATGTCATTTTGTGACACTTAGATTCAATGTCCTTCTTGAGTGTTCATAGTCCCAGTTAGTGCCCCCATCAGAGCATCTATAGTCCCAGGTTGTCACTGAGTGCTAACTTGTTGGTGCTTGACCACTAAGTATAAGTTCCAGGAGGGCAGGGATCAGACAAGTGGTGCTCCAGAATTTCCATAGGAGAGGATTTGAGTGGCAGTCTGGTTAGAAGAAGAGCTAGGAATTTATGTGGGATGGGGGAATTAATAGAGATTGTGGAGCATCTAAAGTCACACCTAATTATTTCATATATTGCCTTTGGCAGGCATCATGCCTGTCTTGCTCACTACTGCATCTGGCATATAATAGGTACTCAAAAATATTGACTAACAAATGACTGATTGAATATGTGGGGAGTCCCCTGATGAGCCAGATTCACTGTATCTCAAATAGAAATGAACATTTTACCTCTTAGGTTGGGATTGGTCATTGTTGGCCTGAGCTGTTGGAAGAGGAGAGTTGCAGAGGATGAGAGACAGGCTACATTCCATTCTGGGAAAGGCTCACTAGTGATCAGTTCCACTGGCCTGGTCCTTCCTGCAGCTTATCTCATTATCGACTCTTCACCAGCTGCTTCCTTCTTTTGCAGCAAAATAAAAGGGTACGATTTCTCTAAGACTGATAGTCTACACAAGAATGATTTTATTGATCTCTAAAGATGCCACACAGCAGTCACCCTCTTATGTGCTTATTGAATGGACATGGCCTTTCAGGACCTTATGAAATGGTGTCTCTTTAGGGAATGGTAACGGCTGCATTAAAAGGGGACATTAAAATAGGAAGAGAGAAGAAGGAAGAGGAAACATAACTGAGTGCTGGACATTAAGGCAAACTTTGGAGAAATAATTTCTATTGAGCTTGAAGAAACCTAAGATGAATCCTGACAATTATACTGTTAGACAACCAACAGCTCTTTAGTGAGTATCTTCAAGGAGTACTGTTTTAGAAACTAAGGAGGACCTGGAAAAGGGGTGGAACGTCCATAAGTGCATTGTATGTATTAATGGGGTATATACAACAGGAAAATTTGTGTGTGGCTAACAGTACATTGCTATGATATGTACTTGCAAGAGGACTAGAGCTGAGGAAGAGTTCACTGGCCAGGTAACATTGTAGGTTCCTTGCCTTTATCTTTTTCAGTGGAATTGTAGGCTACACTTAGAGCCAAGGAGGAAAATTGGTTTTATTTCAAGTACCAACTAAAAGGGATAATAGCTCAGAATGATAGTAGTTGGTTTGAGAAGAATTCTGAGAATACATCTAGGCTGATGGGAAAAATAGTGCCAAGATCAATTACTGATGCCTGCCAGTTAATAGAGAGGGAGAGGAAGGAAAACAAAGGCACCATATATTTGACACATTTTCCATCCCTGTGCTAGGTCATCAGTAGGTGGCTGAGTATCCTCTGCGGCTTCCAGTTTCTACTGTCTTTTTAACTGTAAGCTGGAAGTTTGCCCTTTTAGACATGCTTTTGGTGAGCTGGTAGATTGTGTCTTCTGTGTTGAAAAATAAGTGATTCAATTAAAAATGCATAGATACTTATCTTACTTCAACAATATTTCTCATGAATAATCAAAATTAAAAACAAGCAAAATACTCTTTTAAAACCCTATTAAATAGTAAAGATAAAAAATAAATTTCATGGAAATGTACATTCTAATACAATACTGCACAATGTTCACTTTGGTATAACCTTTTGAGAAGGTCCTTTGGGAATATATGTATATCAGTCCAGAATGTTCATATCCTTTTACTGAGTGATTTTGATACCCAAAGTTTACTTTAATCATATATCAATTCGCTACAAAGATTCATATTTAAAGATATTCAATGTGGCACGTTTTTTAATTATAAAAAGTTGAAAACAACCTAAATATATAACAAGGTGGGATTAAATAATGTTAAGTGCATTCAGCAGAATATTATGAAAGCCACCAAAAGTCCTCAAAGATTATTTTTAAAATATTGATATTTTCTATGCAGCAAAAATGCAGGCTACAAAGCTCTCTATGTAGTATGATTATAATTTATTAAAACCAGTTTTTTTCTCTCTTTAATAGTGTAGATTATTGTGTGTCACAAGCACACACATACACAAGACTCAAAGAAAATACACTAAATGTCAACAGTGTTGATTTCTGGATTTATGGGTAAATTTCAATTGTTTTTATTTTTCTGTACTGTCCAATATTTTCCACACTGAAATGTAATACAGGGAAAGAAGATAATTGCTTCTTAAAAAATCACCCATGCTCTAAGTCACCTCTCAGAGGTCTAGCCTATTTAACTCATCTACAGCTAGGACTGACTAGAATTTTTTTATCGTAGTTTGTTACCTTAGCATGTATTGTACAAGGCACACTACAAATAATCCCTCCCCACACCCACGATTTCTATAGATAAAGATACTGAAACCTTGGAGGGAAAAAGAAAGATGGGGTACACATAATTAGGGTAAAGTCAGGCTCCAATTTCCTAGTCCCAGACTTAAATCCCTCCACCAACCACACCCTGTTCCATTGGCCAAACCCATTTGGCTGTCACACATCTTCTAATCAGTTTGGATGCAGTCTTTAGAGAATTGGCTCATGAGTGAAAAGTTGTATTTTTTTTCTTTTGTCTCAGCTACTGTTTTTAAGTCTTCTCCTCTGAACTAAACGACTTTCTAACTTCAAGGAGTCCCTCCTATTTTTCTGTGACTATGGGATGTTTGCAGCTGGACATACTTCACATAGCCATTCTTTCTCCATCAACATCAATGTTGATTTTGTTAAAATGTTAATATTGACCTATTATATATAAACTAGAGGCCTGGTACACAACATTTGTGCATTGGGGGTAGAGGGGTCCTTCAGCCTGGCCTGCACCCTCTCGCAGTCTGGGACCCCTGAGGGATCCTTAGCGCTGCCATGGAGGTGGAAGAGTCTCCTGCCACCGCCACTGCGCTCGCCAGCCATGAGCCCGGCTTCTGGCTGAGCGGTACTCCCCCTGTGTTGAGCATCTGCCCTCTGTTGGTCAGTGCACATCACAGTGACTGGTTGTTCTGCTGTTCAGTTGATTTGCATATTAAGGTTTTATTATATATTTATTATTATTTATTATATATTTATCACTGGCATTTGTAATTTTGAGGTAACATACTTCTAGTTCTAGATATTGTAATATTGTTATCTTACCAGCTAGCTACAAGTGAAAATGACAAAAGAAAGACTTTTTCTGAAATACAAACAATACAATTCATTTCATCAGATTGGAAGAGTGGGGTGTGGGTACAGAGACAGTCTATTTGTGGTGTAACAAAGGCTAGAATAGGCCTAGAAGCACAGAAATCTGTTCACTCTTTGTCTGATTTAATCTCTGACTCACCCATAACTCAAGTTGTCTTTGTCACTTTCTCACAGACCCAGTGTCTCAAATGTAAAACAAAATAATTTATGCCTTTCACATAAAACACAGGGTTGAGATAGGCGGCCCACTCCAAGTGGAGATTAGTTCACACTGACACAAACATCTTACAAAATCCATTAGCTTCTTAAAGAAGGATCTCAAATGGCAAGATGATAGGTTACTGTGATATTTGATTAAAGATAATATTAATATACCTTACATTTGTATTGAACTTATTTAGGAAGTAATATGATAAAGTAAAAATATAATCTCAATTAAGTTTGCCAAATATTAACATTTGAAAAGCTTACTTAGGTATTTTATATATAAAGTAATATTATTTTATAAAATAATATTTATTATAAAGTAATGTTATAATATAGTGTGGATGTGTTTTATGTGAATCTGTATGATCTGTATTAAAATAGTACAAAATAAAAATAAAGTTTTTTTAATGTACAAAATTTGAGATGAGAATGCAAATTTAAAATTTATCACGAATCACATAATTTCAAAACTTTCAGGCCCAGAGAATCACTGATACTGTCGCTTGGCATGTGACAGCTTCATTTTAGTCATTTATGTCTACAAAATTACATGGTCTCTCTCATCAGGACTGGTCCTGAATAATACAGGCCTTGACATAACTGTGAGCACTGAATTAATCTGTCTCTGGGCTTCTACCCTTTGTCTAACACATTCTTGTTCCTTACATAAGAACAATTAAGGGGTGTCAAGCATTTATTATCTTGAAGGGCTCTCTCACTTTGACTTTGAATTTAAATTAAAAAAAATTAAGTCAAGCAATGTCAGTGTTTTGAATCCAGTTAAACATAGAGTTCAGAATTTGTAGGAACACCAAAAGCCTGGCCTATACTCTTTGGAAGCCACAGTAAAATTCCTACAGCCTTCTTCCATCAGGTAAGAAGTTTATTCCTCATACCCAACAGGCTCTGATGACTCTAAAATGACATTGACTTCCACTGCTCGATGTACCCTGAGCTAATGGCTTTTTAATGGCTGAATCCAAAGATCTATATTTGGACCTTTTTTGCTTGGCTTCCCTGGATCATTTTCTTCTTGAAACCCCTTCCTTTGCTTTCTGAATACAGCTCACGGTAGTTCTCTTGCCACTCAGCACTCTGCTTCTGGGCGTCCTCTGCTTACCCCTTCCTTTCTGCCCAGCCCTTCCATGGTGGTGTTTCACAAGGCTCTAGCTGTTGGTCTTTTTCTCTCCTAACCCTTTAAACTCTCCCTGAGTGATTCCCCCTGTTCCCTCGAATTCAACCTCTATCCTTACAATCATGATGCCTACCTAGGAGTATGTTTAGCTCTGCACACCTAATTGAATTACCTCAGACACCCAAACCAAATTCATTATCCCCATCGCCCTAACCAACTTGTTCTTGACCCTTTTATCTGCCATCAATGGCATTGCTCAGGCTCTAAGCTAGAAGACAGAGTCATCCTCAATAATCCATTCTCTCTCACCTGTCACAGTTTCTCATCCACTGTTACTAATCTATACTAATAAAAAGGTAATATGCTAATTAGACCGGACATCTTCCCAGTGACCTTCCGGATATCCTTCCAGACAAAGCCATGGTGATAGGGCTGAGGCAGAGGCAGTTAGGGGCAATCAAGCCAGCAGGGGAGAGCAGTTAGGGGCTATCAGGAAGGCAGGCAGGTGAGTGGTTAGGAGCCAGCAGTCCCAGATTGCGAGAGGGATGTCTAACTGCCCGATTTCGGATTGGGACTAAACCGGTAGTCAGACATCCCCCAATGAATTCCGGATTGGAGAGGGTGCAGGCCAGACTGAGAGATCCACCACCCCCTGTGAAAGAATTTTGTGCACTGGGCTTCTAGTTCTACTATAAAACTAGATATCTCCATCTTCACTGCTACTACCCGCCTAAGTGAAGGTCTTCATGTCTTGCTCAGACCACTGCAATAGCATCCTAAACTGTCCTTGCCAGCAGTCTCCTCCTCCACATAGGTCATCCCCCACTCCACTGCCAGAGTGAGCTTCCTAAAAACAAGCCTGATACACACTTTAAAACTTCCATTGGTTCTGCAATCAATAGAAGTGTTTGAATGAATGAACAATGGCTTTCTTTAATAGCAAGTTAATATTACATAATGATTGAGTCCAGACTCAGGAGTCGGGCAGAATTTGAGTCAGATATTTTTGTTTATTATCTCAGTGACCTTGGGCAATGTCTCTAAACTTTAGTCGAGGCCTTTATAAACATGGAATAAAAATAGCACCCACTTCATAAGTTATTGTGAGGGTTAAATGAGGTAATGCATGCCAGGTACTTAGTATAGTGTCTGGTTTATAGTAAGTGCTTTGTAAACGGCAGCTGTAATTGTTAGATTCTCAGGCTTAGAGAACTCAGTTGCCTTACTTAGTACTTTTCATGAATGCCAAAAAGGAGTGAGATCAAACTATAAAATGTTGAATTTACCATTATTTCTCCTCTACTCTTTGGCCTTAATGACTGTATATAACATTTTTCCTGATGACTACTCATGGGTAGAGTCTTTGGGTAATATAGCTTGTTTCATTTCATTACTGTTGTGCTTTCCCCCCAAGTTTTAAGAGGACATGTATTTCAGGTTTAAAAACATTTATTTAGCTAATAAGTCAAATTGTGGATTCTTTCTTTGGCTACATTTTTGAAACAAAATGAATTTTTAAAACAAAGAGTTAATATACACCATTGTCTTATGTACATATGTAGGAAGATACACCTATATTTTAAGGCAAATATTTCTAAAAATTTCTAGCAGAAATATTTTAAATATATATTTTGCATGTTACCTTAAAACAGTTTCTCCCATAACCAAATTGATTCACATCTTCTATGTATTTTATTTGTGAAGCAACCTGCATAAAATCCGCCAAGATATTATCAAAAGCTCCT
>PVJC01001869.1:0-86680 GCA_004026665.1 Murina feae
GCTTTTATTAGTTAGGATGGGTTTCCTCCTACAGGAAATATTGAGAATTCTCTCTCCTATATCTAAAAGGAAAATAACATGATCAGTTGTAATGTTTTGGTTTTTAAGAACCACAAGTACATTATTTGCCGAGCTTTCTCTCCTACAGATGAAGACTGGACAAATCACTGCAGCTGAAATCACCTGGAACTGATGTGAGATTACAAGCACCCACTCAGTGGTAGTAATAATAATCACAGCTACCATTTACTGACTGTTAATCATGTGCCAAGCATTTTATATAAAGTACTTCAAAATCTACACTCCAGCTCCAGGAGTTAAGTGTTATTATTCTCTCTTGATACAGTGGATTCAACAGAGGTCAGGAAAGTTCAAGTTGTCCAAGGATACGGATTTGGCAGGGAAGGTGCAGACCCAGGAATCAATCTCAGGTTGTAGCCCAGCTCTCATCCAATGGGTTAGATTTACTCCCGGCAGAAATTTTGAATTCAGTCTTCTATCAACTTTGTCATCAGGAAGGTTCCTTTCCTTATAAGTTTCCATTTCCTATGTAAGTATATTTCTTCCAGTTCTGCTCTCTGAGGAGAACAGCTGGCCAGTGCCCTCCTTCTAATAACACGAACTAAGTGACTGGTAGAGTAATTTTTCTTATGAAATATTTTAACCCCCTAGAGAACGAAGCATTTACTCCCAAAAGAAAAAGATCTACACTGAACAAATGCAAGAGCCTTTCTTTAGCATCAAGCTTTTCCTGTATTTTCCACATGGGTGGGATGGAAAGGAGACAGCATAAAAGAGACATTAAGTAAAGATATTTTAATTTTTCCCCTAGTTATGATCTGCAACTTGCTGACTACAGACAGAAAAGTTCATAGAAACTCAAAACATATTTTAAAAATACCCACGCAAACATTTCCAGTATTTACAACCCAGACCAAAATTGTTAAAAATTGCCTAAAGTATTATGAAAAATTTTCACAATGATAACTGTTTTAAGATAAAGCCCTTTTCCTTAAATTTATTATTCAATAATCACATGGCAATTATTCTCTTTTCATAAAGTTTTTGCTGGCTCTTTATGTGAGCACTCTTGTCAGACTCACTTAATGCCTCACGATGATTTTACTCATTAATATCTGCCTCTCCTTTGAAAAATAATCCATGTTTAATGGCCACCTCATGTAATATGCAGCAATGCAGGACTCTCTCACACATTCCTAGGAGGGCAGCATTGAAATGTGTCAACAGACTTATCTTTGCATCAAAATCTCATTCATTCAATTGCCAATCTGGAGAATTTTAGAGCCTTATTATAATTTTTTTTTCTCATAATGACTCCAGGGATTAGAATTCCAAATCATTCTACTATTTCTCAAGGGATTATCAACATCATGGGAAAGATAAAGGTCATTATAAATTAAAATAAAATATAAATTTTAAAATATATTTAAACCACTAAACAGAGCAGAGTTCTTTAGTTCTCTCAGTATATTTAAACATGACGGTAGCTCCTAACATTTACCAGGTTTAATAATTAATTCAAAAGGTAAGGCATTTTTTCTTAAGGGTAAATATATAGCTGAGTCCTACCGAAACTAGAGGGGCTGGACTGCATAATACATATTAAATGATTTCTAAAATAAAAATAATACTTTTTTGTAAGTAGACACAGAAAAACCTAATCTCACCCTGGCCAGTTTGGCTCAGTGGATAGCGCGTCAGCCTGTGGACTCAAGGGTCCCGGGTTCGATTCCGGTCAAGGGCATGTACCTGGGTTGTGAGCACATCCCCAGTAGGAGGTGTGCAGGAGGCAGCTGATCGATGTTTCTCTCTCATCGATGTTTCTAACTCTCTATCTCTCTCCCTTCCTCTCTGTAAAAAATCAATAAAATATATATTTAAAATACAAAAAAAGAAAAACCTAATCTCTTTGGTGAATGATTGAATGAATGAATACATGAAGGAATGCTGAAGTAATTGGGCATTTGGTTATTATCTCAGTCTGTACTTCCCTCCCTCAATTCCTGAAATTTCCAGAATATGATAAACCCAAAAGTTTACAAAGAATAAAACCTTTATATATACACCAAATTCTGTGCAAGACAGGAAGAATCACAGGTGAATAAGAATATTGTTGACCTCCATACATTGACATTCTATTAGGGAGACAAATGGATAAACTGATCATATCTATGCAGTGTGAAAAGTATAATGATTAAGATATTTATTCAATGCAATAAAAACACAGAAAAAAGGGTAACTAACCAGTTGGCAGAGCACCCATTAGATCACATTTTAAGCCTATGCACTCCTGTCATTTGCCACTTAAATTCCACTCATGCATGCGAAACCTAAATAACTGAATTACCAAATTCCTTCATTAATACTACCAGCCAGATGTGAAAAGTATAATAATGGCTAACTTTTATTGATTGCTTACTACATGCCAGTCATTGTTGTGAGTTTTTATCTGTATTAGTTCAGTTAATCCTCCAAATTCCCAATATCAGGTACTATTAACTCATTTTACAGATGAAGCAGCTAAGGCATTTGAGGCAGAGTTACTTTCTCAAGGTCACAGAGCTGGAAAGTAGAACTAAAGCTCAGATGATATGACTACAGATACCCAGTTCTCAAACACTCCACTCCACTGCTTTTCCAATTTAAATTGTTTTATTGATTTTAGAGAGAGATATTGGAAGGAAGAAAGGAGTTAGAGAGAGAGAGAGAGAGAGAGAGAGAGAGAGAGAGAGAGATCAATGAGTTGTTCTATTATGCATTCTGGTTGATTCCTGTATGAGCCCTGCCCTGTGATCAAACCTGTGGCCTTAGTGTATGGGGACATTCTAACCAACTGAGCTGCCCCTGCCCGGAAACGGCTTCCACTGTTTTCCAATGATAGAAAGTACAACAAAGTAAGAAAAATCTGGTTTGACTCTAAACTACAACAACAATTAGTTCGATGATCTTAAGCAAGATCCAAATTTCTGAACTTTTAATTTTTTCCTTATAAAGCACAAACAATTACATTTTCCTCCTGTGGCAATTTTCAATGGAATTCTAAAATTCTTTGACACTTCTTCCATTGAGAGGTGAGATCTATGTGTCCTTCTTACATACAGGCTCTGCAACTGACAGAAAGAATTCAAGAGAGCCAACACTTTGCCAGTTCCCAGGCCTAGTCCTCAAAAAATTGTTAGCATTTTTTTTTCTTTTTTTTTGGTCTCTTTGGATGCTCTCTCTTAGAGCTCAGCCCCCATGTGAAAAGAAGCCAAGGAAAGGCTATGTATAAATGTTCAGGCCAGGTAGAACTCCAGCCAGTGACAACCTCAGACATAAAAATTAGAACACATTTTAGTTGACTCTGGACACAGCCACTGTGTGACCACAAATTGCATGAGAGGCCTTGAAAATAATCACCTGCACCCAGTTTACTCTTGGAACCACCAGAAATAACAAAAAGTTATTAGGTTGTTTTAAGCCACTAAGTCTTAGGGTGATTTGATATGCAGCGATAGAGAATAAGAACCACTCTCTACTTTGTCAGTATTATTGGGACCAGTGTGGAAGTTCTTGATATGTTATAGAGTATTATACAAGTGTAAAGAACTATTAAGTATGTGTGTTTTATTAAGTATGTATAAGCAGATGGCACCATATAGAATAACACAAAACCACAGGAATTTCAGTGTTCAGTACCAAAGGTCATTTAATAAATCCATTTAAATCCAGTGGGTATGCAGGGAGCGTCTATGCATACCAAGCAGCGTATTGGGTCCCGTAAAGATACAGAAACAACAAGGGTAGAAATATCCCATACATTCTAAGAGTATATTAAAAGCACCTTAACCGTGAGCAGCAAATGAAAGAAAGTATTTTATGGAGCATCCAAATTTCTCAGAAACATTATTTCCTAAAGTATTGTTCATTTCCTGATAGAAAGTTGGTGCTGACACCAGGAAAATCTGGTTTTCAATCTTTCCTTTAATACTTTCTTGAGTGCATACAAAATATCTCTGGGTGAAAGGTTTGTACTTGTAAAATGATAGTAATAATATCTACCTTGCAAGAGTCTTGAGTGGATTAAATAACACAATGTATTCTAAGATCCTCCTGTGTAGAATTAGATCAATAATGGACAGCTCCCATTATAATTTACACTTCTAGGCTTGCTCTCCATTGCAAATTTGCAGGAAAAAAAGAAAAGAAAAGAAAAAATCTGTGATATCTGTCATTGTAGTTCAGAAATAGGGCTACGAATTTTTTCTGTGTTCAAATCTTAGGAATAGTCAGTTGCATTTGTTCATGAATTACTTCTGTCTCTTCTCTATTGGATCACAGATGAATCAGCTTGTCCTGTTGATTTTACCTTTTCGAAGTACCCAGTATCTTTCATGAACTCTACTAGTATCAATCATCTCTTACATGAATCATTTGCAATAACTTTCTTTGTTAGTATCCTAGGGCTTACATTTTTAAAACTACCACAAACTGGGTGGTTTAAACAACAAAAATTTATTCTCTTGTGTTATGAGGCTAAAACTCCAAAATGAAGGTGTCACCCTCCTCCATCTGAAAGCTCTGGGAGAAGACCTAGATTCTCACCAGTTCCTCGCCTCTAAAGGTTACTGCAATCCATTGGCATTACTTGAATTGCAGCAACATAACTCTGTCAGTGTCTTTGCATAGCCTTCTCCCCATGTGTGTCCAAAATTACCTCTTCTTATAAGAATACTAGAGGACTGGTGCATGAAATTCACACATGGGTAGGGTCCCTAGGTCTGGCCAGCAATCAGGGCCAATGTGTGGTATGACTGCCGGGGTGATCAGAGGTATGTGTGTGTGTGTGGGGGGGGGGGGCACTGGCACTCGCCTTGGCCTGCCTGGTGCCATCAGCTGCCTGGTGCCCTGACCCCCACCACCACCACTGGTTGCCTCCTTGGCTGGCCTGAGGCCTACCAGCTGGGGGCAGCTCCTGTGTTGAGCATCTGTCTCCTGGTGGTCAGTGCTCATTATAGCAACTGGTCATTTCACCATTTGGTCAATTTACACATTAGGCTTTTATTGTACAGGATCAGTCACTGGAACAGAGATTGATCTAATCCAGTATAACTTCATCTGAACTTGATTACATCTACAAAGACTCTATTTTCAAATTAGATCATATTCACAGGTATCAGATAGTTAGGACTTCAGCATACCTTTTGGCAGGGGTGGGGTGGGGTCGGGGGAGGGGGACACAATTCAACCTGTAACACTTCTCACCTGTTCTCCCTGCTTTACCCTTGACTCCTTTAAACTGTTTCTCATCACAGCCAGAATTTTCCACTTGTAAGATCAAACCCTCCACTGAAGCTCCATTGCTTTTGGAAAAAAAAAAAAAAGTCCTGAATAAAAAGACAAAAAATTTAATCTTGATCTCCCCACATCTCCCTGAGGTACATCTACCCAGGGCCGTTTCTCAGAACTCCTCTCCTTAGGATCATGCTGTTCTAGCTGAATCAGGCCTCCTCTCTGTTCTGCTGTGCCTTTGCACTCAGTGTTCCTGTTTATGGAATCTCTCTCCTCTCAACCCTCGCATACCCTCGTGATTTGCTACCTTTTTTCCTTCAGATTTCTTTTGAAATATCACTTTAGCACAGAAACCTTTTCTGAGAAATCCGAAGAAATTAGTAGCCCTTTAATCTACGTTACTTAGCACCCGTATCCTAGTTTTTACTTCCTCACAGATAGCACAAGTCTCTGAAGGCCATATTACATATTTATTTGTTTAGTATCTGATTCCACTCCCCTCACACACCATGCTATAACGAAAGCTCCAAGAAGGAAGGGACTTTCTTTTGTTTACTCTTTGACTCCTCTGATGAGAACATTGTCCCACAAATTATAGAATATCCAATAGTAATAATTGTCCATGGAAATGCAAGTTGTGTTTGGTGGATATTTGGTTCATTGTTGTTAATGTTGACCAACTGGACAGTTTTTCCCAAGAAAATTTGTATTAGCATTCCTGATGGCCTTATATGTGTGCAGTTCTTTGAGTTTCTTTGAACAGCTTGGAACAGCTTACTGGATTCCTCACTAATTACCTTTTAGCAACATACACATGAATAAAGTTTGTGGAACAGGATGGATGTGAATTGAGTTTCAAAGAGAGTATAGAAATGTCCTGGAAGAGAAGGGAAGGCATCGTGTGGGGATTTACAAGGCAAAGAAGGCAACAGTGATTCATGTATATTATTCCTTGTTAACTCACAATTTTCAAAAAGGTAAAATCATGACTTTCATAAAATATAAAATGAATGCAAGTCAGCAATTTTATTTAGCTCAGAAATTAATGAGGGTGCTAGTAAGATGGGGAAAAAAAACACAGCAGAGTTAATCTTCTTAAGGTCAATTTTTCTTCAAACTGCCATGAACAGGAATTTTCTTTCATTGCTGTGTTAAAAACATAATTGATGCATTGTCATCAGCCCTCTTGATGTTAACCTTTTTCTCTATAAAGATGCAAAATACACCAACCAGAAACACAATCAAAAGCACATACCCCATCAAATAAGATAATTGTTGAAGAGTATCCTAGATAACATCAAGCAGTCCAGTAATCTTCAAAAATATTTTAGAATTTTCCTAAAAAATGCTAAGCAGGTCATCATAAGGCACACATATTTCTGAGAGTGATGGAAAATTGCTTGGTTAGATGAAGGGAAAGCCCAGTTGGTGAAAGATGTTCTCACCAGGCACGTTGGGATTTTATATAGCAAACTATGGGAAATCACTAATCTCAAGTAGAGGAGTGACTTGATGAAAACAATCTTTGGAAAGAGTCATTTTAGCAGAGGTGTGTGGATAGAAACATAGAGTTGGAGAAAAGGGAGGAAGGAGACAGGAAGTAAGAAATACACTTAGAGAAGTTCCATAGGGATTCAATCGGGTTTAGGCCTGGGTGATGCAAAAATCCCGGTAAAGTTGGATAGGGAGCTTTGGGATGGCAGAAGTAACCAACTGAACTAACATGATAGAGTCAGCTTCTTGGCCCTTTTCAGAGGATGCCTGACTGTGGGAGTCTATATTCCAAAATGTGTACTTGTTTATAAAATTTGCAAGTGTATCTATCCACTTTTTGTGAAAATATTTATGATATCCTTTTCATGATGAATGTTATTTGGATAACAACTCTAGTTATTAATTTATTAATATCATTGCACTAACATTTATTTAATGCATTATTTAAATGGAATATTAAAGGCTAACTAAAACTTCCTAAAATACTTAAAATAAGCTTAGAGAAGAAATTCATCCCCTTCCCATACACTTAATTTCCCTTTGTCTTTGAATTGTAATTGACATGTAACAATGTTTAAATTTAAGGTGCACAATATGATGATTGACACAAGTACAGATTGTAAAATAATTACCATGAAAAGGTTAGTTACTTAATTTTTTTTTAAAGTCAGTAGTTCAATTCTATTTTGCATATGAGTGTTAATGGATTTTGCCTGCTTTGTGAAAGATAAGAAAAAGCATCTTGTTTGTTCAATATTATAAAGCAAAACAAATCATTCAGGTCACTTCAATCTCTAACAACGCGTGTTTGAAATGGCTGGGTTATATACCGAATTCAGGAAAATCCAATACCATGGAGCATTCTCATATAATTACAGCTAAATAATTGATGTCCAGTCCATGCCTCCAATCTTTGATTTGAGTATGCTTTCTTCATTCACTTGGCTTTTGTAGAAATTAAATGGTGGTATTTTAATAAAATGCCCCTTTTCGTAGCTTGACATATTCTGAGTAAACATATGCACTCTAAAATAAAAGCACATCGAAAGTTAACCTTTGAAAATTCAAACTGTACTGAGGACGTCATAAATGATTCACCAGTGACAGACATACAGGTTATTTTTATGATCTGAGCCATGAGTCGTTCTTCAGTTCTTGATTCAAGCGACTATTGAGCCCTGGGTTTCAAAAATGAACCTTCTGCTGATAAAGAGATTTACAGAGAACAAAAAAGCCTGAGTCAACTATTTATCTGGGACTGGATTCATGAACTAAGCTTAGTTCAAGCAAGAAGTTTCCTAAGCAGTTCATTGATTTCAATAAGGTACAAGCATTTTGGAGTTACACTGTAGCTCTTGTTGTCTCACAGTGCACTGGCAGAAGAGGAGGGAAAGGCCTGGAGGTAAGTAACATTTCATGCATTCTTAGAGGTAACCATCGAGCACCCGATGGAAGCAAAGTTCTATGCCAGATGCTCCGGAGATACACAGGCCTTGCCTGCAAGGAGCTTCTGCTATTATACAGGGAATAAAACAAGTGCACAGATCATTATGTCATGACAAATTATAATATAAGAGAGAATGCTTTAAATACTATGGAAAGGGAATAAAAGCAAAATGTTAAAATAAATTGCAGTCAGAGAAAGTGGTTTCCTAGGGAACTGAGAAAGACCTCATGGCATTTGAATAAAACAGTGTTTCTCAAACTTCTGCATGCATAAAAGATGCCTTGGGATCTCCTTAAAGTTTATATTTCTGGACCGTCTCTGGAGATCCTGATTTATGGCATCTAACCAGCACTCCAGGTGATGGAGAGAGACATGGCCCAAGTACTGACTTATAATCACATGGTTAGAGCCTTAAAAGATAAATAGTATTGAGAAAACAGTGATAAACGGAGAGAGGATTCAGATTAAAGGGATAACTGAATAAGTGAGGCAATAAGAAGGTTTGATGTATTATCTGATCTCTGTAGGGGAGGGACTTTGGAATCCCTTCTCCCACCCCAATTAGCCTATTAAAATAACAGGGGGTTCTGATGAACTGTTCTAGAGTATAGAGACTTGGAGGGCAGCAATAAAATAGATTTAATATCACCACTACAATCATATCCCTAAATTGCCCCTTAGTAGATGAAGGGTATATAAAGTATCAATAAGAAGTACTCATACTGTCACATGAGCTCATTTAAACAGCTATAGCCCTAGCCAGATGGTTCAGTTGATTAGATTGTCATTCTGTACTCCAAAAGGTGTTGGGTTTGATTCCCGGTCAGGGCACATACCCTGCTTGCGATTCCATCCCCAGATTGGGCACATAGAAATGAGGGTGAGAGAGTGACCAGAAATCAATGTTTTTCCTCACATCGATGTTTCTCTTTTTCTCCCTTCCTCTCTAAAATCAGTGACAACATATCCTCTGGTGAGGATTAAAAGGAAAAAAGAAAAAAATACAGAACTCCTGAAGACATCACAGGAAATTCACAAGGGGAGGAGGGATGGGAGTGGGGGGACAGACAGCAAAATGATGAACTGTTTGTTTCTGGGACAACACACAGCTGCTGTTTTTCTGTGGGGCTGCTCTGGGGAATTGCCCTGTTTTCTGGTGCCAGGCTGGCTTCATGTATCCCTCCAACCAATGGGCAGTACGCATAAGCATGTGCCAATGATTTTTATGTTGGGGATGGGGTAGAATGTCCACTGTCTTTCTCCTGTGTCCACCTGGAGGTGATTGGGAATTTCCTATGACTGTATCTTTGGTCATAAACGCAGATATCCATACTTCTTACCCTGTTTTACATATTATCTGTCCCTATACAATGTTCTACTGCAGAAACTGTTAGTTCCAAAACTGGGGGGCTGCCCCTGTGAAATCTGAAACTGGCCTTCCTACATGGAAGGCAGGGAGAGAGGGAAGAAAGAGGCAACTACTGCAGAATAAGCAAGGGAGCTTACAAAGTTTGCCTGGGCAACCAGAAGACAAGTAGATCCCTGCACACCAGAATCTTAAAAGTTTATAGCAAGACCTTGCCTGGGTTTTAGCATGTGTTCTGTCTAGATGGTCTCAATACCAACTTATTCTCTCCAGGTGGCATCCTTGGAACAGCTTCTGCCGTGAGATGGTGGCAGAGTGTACATTCCAAAGACAGGAAACAATGAGGAGCCCTCAATGGCCTGGGTCCAGCTTGTAGGTCCATTGGCAATCATGTCCTCTCCATGACCCCCTCCAACAGAACAGGGACCTAGCACTCCTTTTCTGTGTTGGCATATGACTAAAGAAGCAGAGCTATGGGCTTGGTCTCAAGGAAAAACACTATGATCGGTAAGTAGTACATACATAGCTTCCTACAGATGCGAATTTTCTCAATGCTCATCACCCAAAATGAAGAAAAAAAAAAGAAGAATCAAGCAAAAGCACTATGGCAAAAACATATATAGCAATAAATGAGAAGGGAGGAATAAATAGTATGTCAAAGGCAAATTTTGAAAAATCTTCACTATTAGGGCAAAGGACTATGTTCAACAGACCAAAGGGAATCATTACACATGATTGAAATTGTCGTAGTAAATTTGAACTGTATGCAAAGCTTGGAAAAATTGGCTAAAGTCAAGACAAATGTAGGAAATGCTAAACAGATTCACAGAGGTAGGATTATTCTTATATAGTCAGCACTTTCCTAAAAAGAAAAAAAATCTCACGTTGAGCTATAGAAGAAATGCATTTAGAGCACTAATTCCAATTTGTTTCTTTTATTAAACATATTTTATTGATTTTTTACAGAGAGGAAGGGAGAGAGATAGAGAGTTAGAAACATCGATCAGCTGCCTCCTACACACCCCCTACTAGGGATGTGCCCTCAACCAAGGCACATGCCCTTGACCAGAATCGAACCTGGGACCCTTGAGTCTGCAGGCTGACACTCTATCCACTGAGCCAAGCTGATTAGGGCCCAATTTATCTCTTAAAGAGCTTTTATGTAATTTCCAAAGTAAAGGCCTTATCAATGGGCACTCTGGAAGAAAAATATAACTTTAATCAATTTGATTATATTATCTGAATAACTTAAAAAATCATGAAATGGAATTTTGAAAGACTTCACACATGTTCTTTTTTATTTCTTTTCTTGCTATATACTTCATCACCCACATTTGTTTTATATCTTTGTTTTCTCCCATAATAATTATTACTTCTGAAAAATAGTTCTTAAAAGAGAAATAGTTTATGTCATCAGACAGATCAGACTGAGTTAACAAAGCCAGTCAGAGGTTTCTCTAACTTGGGCGCATTAAAAAGATGTGACGAAGTGATCCTGAAGATCCATTATTTTCATTTGTCCAATTGCAAAATTTTCTTCTAGGGAAAAACCTTTCATAGTACTTTAATGCCAACACAGCATGTAATAGAGGTTTGAGCACAAAATGGTTAAAAGAGGTCCTGGTTCAATTCCGGGTCAGGGTACCTGGGGAAGGGAGGGCAGGGAAGCAACAGATCAATGCTTCTTTCTCTCTCCCCACCCCCTTTCCCTTCCTCTCTCTCTCTCTCTCTCTCTCTCTCTCTCTCTCTCTCTCTCTATCTCTCAATATATAAAATAAAATAAAAATAAAGTGAAAACAACCACAAAAACCCACCACTACAACAACAAAAATACACAAAAACAAACACCCATATATCTTCAAGTGAGGATTAAAAAAAATCACCATTTATGAATAGTGATTGTAGTTTATAGCTTAAATATTAAGTAAGATTATGAAGCATGAGAGCCAGAATATTATATATTCCATATCATATCCATTTCATATTAAAATATTAAAGTATCAGAGATTATTACAATTTCCCCAGTCCAATCCATGGCCTTTCAAGGAATCTTAAAACTATAAATGGGATAATTTTCTTGGATTTATGTTTTGTAGTAATAAGGTAATAATGTGAATGTATTTTATATTAAGCCTAGAAGCCCAGTGCACAAAAATTTGTGCACTCAGAGGAGCCCCCTCAATCTGGGACCCCTCAGGGCATGTCCAACTTCTGGCTTAGGCCTGCTCCCTGGGGGATCAGGCCTAAGATGGTAGCCAGACAACCATCTGGCAGCCTGGGATCCCTAGGGGGATGTCCACTTGCCAGCGGGGAGCAGGCCTAAACTTCAGTCGGACATCCTTAGTACTGCTGAGGAAGCGGGAGAGTCTCCCACCACCACCACTGTGCTGTCAGCTGGCAGCCTGGTTTGTGGCTGAGCAGAGCTCCCCCTGTGAGAGCACACTGACCACCAGAGGGCAGCTCCTGCATTGAGTATCTACCCCCTGGTGGTCAGTGTGTGTCATAGTGACTAGTCATTCCCAGTTGTTCTGCTGTTAGGGTCAATTTACATATTACCCTTTTATTATATAGGATAGAGGCCTGGTGCATGGATAGGAGCTGGCTGGATTGCCCTGAAAGATGTCCTGCTGGGGTGCCTGGCCAGCCTGGGTGAGCGGCTGATGGCTGTTTGCAGGCTGGCCAAGCTCCCCAGCGGAGACCTTCACCCTGTGAGGGTGTGGCCATTCTGGGTGAGGGGCTCATGGCTGTTTGCAAGCTGGCCATGGCCTCCAGTGACCCAAGCTCCCAGTGAGGCTGGCTGGAAGAAGGTATCTGGGATTTATTTATCTTCTATAATTGAAACTTTGTTGCTTTGAGCAGAGGCCACAGCCAGCCAGGGCAGGTGGGAAGCTTGGCTTCCTCCATCGCCAGGGCAACCAAATCTCCTGCTTGCTCTAGCTCTGGTTGCTGCTGCTGGCTGCCATCTTGGTTGGGTTAATTTGCATATAGTCACTCTGATTGGCTGGTGGACGTGGCTTGAGGCGTAGTGGAGGTTTGGTCAATTTGCATGTTTCTCTTTTATTAGATTAGATCATTTGAAAAGGCAGTATGCATGTAATGTCAAGTGTATGTAAAGTTCAGAGACTATTACCAGGTAAATCAGAAGTGTGCTTTGCTATCACAGACTCTCCATTAGCAGTGGACAAAAATCTCTTTAAAGAAACAATGTAGATACTTATTTTTTAAAAATTATAGTTCTTGGTTAGTTCAGTTCTTCAACTAAAACCTCTCCTTTCTCCCTTGTGTGTTTTACAAACTTTTGGCAGCTTTATTGTTGAAAAGCCAAGGTACATTCATAATTGCACCACAGCAACATGCATTCATCATTGGCAAAGGTTTCATACTATAAATGAATTACTGTAACGGATATGTCATGAAATAGCATCTTATTATCCTCCTCTTCTACTTTCTCCACCAAGCGGGTCAAAGTCGATAACAAGTGTTACTCTAAAGTGATATTTTTGAACAAATTAAAGGAATAAAGTGAGTTTTAAAGCTTTAGCTTTGCAATACTTTAAAATGATCAACACTTTTTATTCTAGCTATGCCTCTAAATCCCCGAAACACTCTTCACCTTGTGATGTTTTTGCAAATACTGGAAAGCCATTGACTTTTATACTGGCTCCTAGGTTGTTCCCAATCAAGAAAATGCAATTGAGAATTTATTATATCTGAAAGTGCTGTCAAGAAATGGGAAAAAATTATAATATTTCCAATTTATTTTATTCAGGTGTGTTTGAAAACATTAAGAGAGAAAAAGATCAGTCCAACGCCTCTTTGTAAAGTCTGAGCTAGATATTAGAGTAAAAACATTTCTTGGCTATATGATATCTCAGTAGCTGCCATTTTATTTCAATGTTTCTGCTGTACATAGAGTGGAGTTGTTAGAAACACAGAAGGCCTAGCCGGTTTGGCTCAGTGGATAGAGCGTCGGCCTGCGGACTGAAGGGTCCCAGGTTCGATTCCAGTCAAGGGCATGTACCTTGGTTGCGGGCACATCCCCAGTAGGGAGTGTGCAGGAGGCAACTGATTGATGTTTCTCTCTCATCAGTGTTTCTAACTCTCTATCCCTCTACCTTCCTCTCTGTAAAAAATCAATAAAATATATTAAAAAAAGAAACATGGAAGTGTAGGGTTCTGTTACCATCTTACTTTAGCTCCTTTAATGAGTCCCTGAAGGAGGCAGTGCATAGTCTGTAATCAGAGAAGTTCTCCCCAAACAGTCCCATAAAGACACAGACTAACCACTGCATCTATATATCTAACCTATCGAGGAAATACTGGCAGGTATCAGATCTGCTGGAACAAGGATATCTGGGGAAAGAACAATCCTATCTCATAACTTAAACAGGAGCAAAGATGGCATGCCACTCACACATAGAGAGAAGTTATGACAGATAACAAGATTAAAATCCCAAAATTCTACATGACAAAATTTAACAAGACCAAAGTATTGATTTCTTGGCTTGGGTCCAAAACATATCCAGTATTTAATGGAGATTTGGCTGAGCAGTATTCTAACTTTGGAACTTTCACTAAAAGCTTAATAAGTCTGGGAGAGGCAGGTGCAGGGTGGGAGGTGGTCAATAGAGATGAAATAAAATAAAATAAAATAAATCACATTTAACAAAATAGCTACTTGGATCATATTGACCTTTCTAAGGAAATTGCAAATAGATTCTTATAATTTAGTCATTCTATGCAAGGTCTATATTATAATATCAAGCTTCTCTAATGATGATAAATATTATAGTAAGTAAACTAAGTATCCATAGTCAAAGAAATTGGAATATTTGTGCACAAAATTCAGGCAAATCATTTGCCTTCACGCAAGTTGTTCAAGTAGCTGAAAATTACTAGAAACTTAATACATGGAGACCCTTATTTTAAAATGAATTTATTACAAAACAAAACAAACAGATGCTTATATATCACCTCCAACATTAAAATTTCTATGTTATGTCACTAACCAGAAATAGCAACTTGATTTTTTCCAGTTACATTTATTCAAAGTTAGGTTCTGGTATGTTTTTTACACTCCAGAGAGCACCTAGTTTCTATGCACCCAGATATCTTCTGAATTTTGTTTGACAGTCTGGAAACTCAAGTCACTTGCTATTGAACTAAAAGTAGTAGTATCACATTTCAGTCTAAATCACTCTTCTAAATCACCAGGAATTTTCTCATATGCAACAAGATGAGAATTTTCAAAATCAAAAAAGTTGAGCCAAAAAGATTGACAAATGATTTTAATGTATAATGTGGGACTATCATTTGTTTCCCATGGGGGAAATACATTTGGTTAAATGTTCCATCATCTATTCTCAATTCTCTTCATCGTCTATTCTCAACTCTTTTCATCTTCCTCCTCTCTCTCTCTCCCTCTCTCCCTCTCCCTCTCTTTCTCTCTCTCTCTCTCTCTCTCTCTCTCTCTCTCTCTCTCTCTCTCTCTCTCCCTCCCTCCCTCCCTCAAAAATATCTAAACTGGTCAGTTCTTGCTATTCATAGGCAGTTTGAACAGAATTAAAAGTTATATTTATTTTTCAAATTGTCTTTATTCTATGAAACATTCCATTCATTTAGCTCAATTATTTTCACTCTAATATTCCAATATCACTGGAAAATATTGGGTTCCTACTACCAGAATAACTTGTTTGTATTATATATCCCTGATGTACTTACACTGTCTGCAGCGCTTTAGACACCTGTTGCACCTTCGTATATTCTGTTTCCTTAAGTCTACCACCATTTTACCTAAGGCCAGCTTACTTTGCAATCTTCCTTATGCTTAATTTTGCTGTATGTCTACCTACCAAAATTGCATTGCAGTCATTCCCATTAGGTTTAGCTTTGGGATTTCTTCTTCAATCTTTGGTCACTAAGAAGTCTCCTCATTTACTTTTACCCAGCGGGCAGTTATTGGAGCTCTGGGGTAGACCTGGATTTGTCACCAATGCCTCAGTAAAGTTAGTCATTGTACAAAGTCTGATAATGTATTTAGAAGACCTTCGAAGGTCTTACTTGTCAGCAAAATTTCCTCTCTGCAGGAAAATAGGCTCAATATTAAATCACATGAAGACAATAACATAGAGGGTAAAAAAATGAAGACCGAAAAAAATAGCAAATGTAGGATAGAGAAGATTAGGGTGTTTTTGCTCTTATAAGGCTCAAGAGTTCTCTTAATTAAATGACTATCCTTTACCAGCTCGCTAAAATATTCCAGAGGTGGCAATGTCTCCAGTCCCTTCTAGTGAGGAAAAAAAGAATTCGTTCGTATTCTGAAATTTCTAATTAGCTGGAGATTTCAGGAAAGGGAAGCAAATTTTGACAACCCAAGGGAGGCCAAGAACTAGAGAAATGATGAATGTGCACAAAGATTCAAGAATACATCCAGCTCTTTCAGTGTACCCAGGTGCCCTTCGGGCCTTGTTTGACAATCCCAAGAACACATGTCACTTTCTGTTATGCAGACTGAAACAGAAACTGCTCAAAACTTCTGCCATTCTGTCTGCAATGCCACATGGAAATACAGTCTCTACTGCTGAAAGAGGCTCAGATTCAGCTGGCAGGTCACAACAAGAGAATGAGAAGGGAGCAGAGAAAAAGAAACTAAAAAATAGTAAAAAAAATAAAAGTGTTTCAGGTGATAATACTTTACAATAATAGCTCGTAGTGTGTTTCTCTCCCTGGCATAACAATTTTAATGCATGCCTCAGGCCTGATCTCCAATTTCAGGCACTTGCAAAATGAGTAGCAGAAAAAATTGTTCTAGTCCTCAGAGGAAAAGAGCAATTATTTTATGTAAGTGAGGCCCTCTTTTCTTTCAAAGTAAAAGTTGAAAAATTGTTATTGTTGATAATAATAAATATGGATGTAATCCTCTCATGTATACTCGAGAGGAAAGGTGTAAGATAAAGCTGGTGACAGGAGAACATCAGTGTCGGAACACAGGGGAAATCTGACATCTCTGTGGATGGCTCAGAACCACTCAGCGGTCTGCACAGTGGGAGTGACATGTTACAGCAGTAACGACTGCCGTTTGATCTTCTTGTTCACTTTTACTATTTAGTTAATAGAGGACACGTTTTCACTTCTGTATTTGGTGAAGAATAGAAAAAGTAGTAAGAACTTAGATTTCTGAAAAATAGGCACTTTTGGCACTTAGTTATTTAAGGCTCATTTTGGTTTATCTTGTCCAGGGGTCTTAACCTTCACTGCATATTAGAATCATTTGGGAATTTTCAAAAATACTGATGCCCCATGCCAGAATGTCTTCTTTAATTAGAGTGCAGTGTGGCCCAGACATCAGTATGTTTTAAAAGCTACCCCGGGGATTCTTAATGTAAAGTCAGGCAGAGAACAGCTGCCTATAGCCAATGTTCTTGAAAGTGTGTTCTAGACAGATCATTTCCACCAGGATCACCAAATCTTTGTTCAAAATGCAGATGACCACATCCCAGCCAGCACCTACTAAGACAATCTGTAGCATTTGGGGCCAGGCAGAATGGCTTGTAAGAAGCTCCTTGATGATTCTTCGAGAGAATTCCTGCAACCACCCTATATAATACAAGCCCAGCGACTGAATGGAGGAACAACCAGAAGGACTGGTCAGCCAGTTGCTATGACATGCACTGACCACCAGGGGGAAGACACTCAATACAGGAGCTGCCCCCTGGTGGTCAGTGCACTCCCACAGTGAGCTGATCCCTGCAGGCCATGCTCCCCTACCAGTGCATGAATCCCATGCATCAGACCTCTAGTGTCTGTGTAATTTAATAATCCAGTTGACATGCTCTCCAGGTAAAGATGGGACACATGCTCTACATTCCCAATATATAGGTGGCAATAGCCATTTTCTGACTTATGTGATTGTTCTGCAGCCCAATTATCATTTGGACAATGAGATAAATAAACTATATGCATATCGATATGAGGTATGTATGCATAGAGATATAAACATATACATCCCCAGATAGGCATACGTCTATTTGGCTTCAGCATCTGTGTATATGTGTATATACATGGCTCTAATACTCATGGGAGTATTCTGGATTCTGGCTTGGAAAACCTTCCATTATTTATCTCATGCTCATGGCAGGGGATTTCCTGCCCCTGCATAAAGTGTTATGGGTAGGGGTCAAATAGGTGTCTATGCAGAGTCAAGTTCTAATGCTCCCAACAATCCTTAGAAAGAAAAAAAATGTGGAGAAATTAAAAAATATATGTTGAGTACTAGTTATGAGCCCTGATTATATATATATTTATAGGCTTTTATTATTGAAAAGCATTCTTGAAATTCAGGAATCCCGACAGTCTATTGAGTGTCAAAAACCTATTACAAAGCAATCTGAAGTGCATTTCAAGTGAAATCACTTTACCACAGTGCAGATCCTTTCATTTATTCTAAAGGCATATCATTAGAAAGGATGCCGAATTGGTATTTATTTATCTTTCTACAATCTAGCAAAAACACACACTTCTTTTTTTTTCTAGCTTCAGCATGTGTATTTTATAAAAGTCTATGTCAGAAAAGAAAGTGGGGTATTTTTTTTCCTCTTTTAATGGACCTCTATGGTGTGCATACTCAGAACATTTAAAAGTGGTTTGATTCTCAAGTGAACACAAAAACATAATGAAAAAAAGCAGAAGGTGCTATTTATCTTGGCCTTATCTGCACATGTCAGAAAATTAAGACAGTGATGAATGATACATTACTGTACAAAGTTTTATTATCGGAGGCAAAATTCAAATTCGTTCTGCTTAAAACACAGAAGACAAGTTTTCTCATTGGAAAAAAAAACAATTTGTTAGTGCGTGGTTATAATGGAATAAAAAATTCATGTTGTGTACATACTAATTCATTTTTTTACTAAATAGTTTTAAATGTATACAATAGAAAACATCTGCTAAACAAACACAAAGTTATTTATTTGGTAAGTGCTTTAGTAACTTGTGTTTACTTTAAAAAGTTACATTTTTATTTCTAAATCTTACAGTATTAGAAAGAAATAATTGCCTCCATTTGTCATATTTTAAATGTCTGTTCATTTGGGGATGGCTTCAGGAAAATGAACGTTGCTGAATAAATTCAAGTTCATTAGAAATAGTCCACATAATATTTTAAAAAGATTAGCTGATGAGTTCAGTGTCCAGAAAGCCAACTGGGAAAGCTTAAAGGCAGAACTTGTCTTTTTGCTTCAAGTAACTGCAAAGTGCATGAGCTTCATAGTCATAATGTGTTTTCATTTTATAGTCATAATTTGTTTCCAATGGCTACCAAAACTTAAAGGGACCAGCAGCATTTTAAAAAATAACGCGAGATCACTATTATATGTTATTTTAAAAGCTAGAACATTTGATGAGGAATTAATTTGCAAAATGTTTCACACTTGAGAAGTGGCAGATAACAAACTTATTTTAAATAAAATAGAATAACTAAAAGTTAATAATAAATGTCCTAACCCAGTAGGTTCTAAGAGAAGCTGGGAACCCAATAATGCACAAGAGCAAGTGTGATATTGTGAACTTAGTAGAGGTTAAAAGAATAGTGACTGAATAATCAACATGGAAAATAGGTGCACTGCACATTCAAGGCATATGTTCTTAATTCCACCGTAGTATCGTGTATAAAACAGTTCACTCTTTCATTTACCTACACAACATAATAAAAATGTGTGCGGTTAGAAGCAAGTCAGCCTGTGCAGAGCCAGGTCAAAGCAGTTATCTTAAACTGTGCGCCTAGGCATGGCAGCTCAATGAAAACGTAATCCCACGTAATTTGAGCAGCTGCAGTTCACCCACAGTTCTGCACAGAAAGAAAGAAATACTCCCCTGACCTCATCGCTAGGCAGAGTCCTCGCTAGACTAATAGGTCTCCTCCACGCGCAGAACAGGGACTTCACCTTCGCCTTCGGTCCGCTGGCGAAGAGCTTTGCAATCCAGCTTGTCGCCTTATTTCTCACGGCTTATTGGCAGGAAAATCTCTTAATTAGGTGTTATGGCTTAAAACCCACTACACACGCTAATGTTAAGCCTCCTGATAGAAACTTTTATAAGTTATATGAAGTAACCTTGCTAAGAAATGAGTGGCAAACCAGGATGCATAATTAACACTTCTCTAAAATATGCCAATGACAATGAAAAAGTGAACTATCTATTCAAACCTCCTGGAGAAACTGGAGTGTGTGGATAAGCATTATGTTTCCATGCATGTTGGAGTCAGATTAATAACTAATCTGAGTCATATGAGGCTTGGAGGTACAGGAATGGAATCCTAGCTAATACCTGGCACTAGTTTAAATAAACTGATCACAACTCTTAGCCTCGTCTCCTCAATGGTAAAATAAAACTGATAATATTTTATTAGATGTACTGAAAAAGGCGATATCTAAAAAGTGCTTGACTCTCTGATTTTTGTTCTTTCCTATATTTTAATTCATTTGACATCAATAAAATCAACACAAAAATTTTAATTCAGATCAAAATAAATGATTGGTCAATTTTTCTTCTTAGTGCGCAAAATGGGAATGTCCAAAAGGAAACATCTTCAATGTGCTATCCTTACAGTATGAAATATTCAAAATGAAATCCCTTAAAATTCTGTTTTCAAAATGCAGATAAAATCATACTGCCTACTCCTATTAGTGCCATTTGTGAACTACTTATTTTAAAAATAAGACACATGCAGTTACTCATATGCAGTGTAGTTATAAAATTTAATTACCCAATATTAAATATTTTTCATATTTAATAACTTTTTAAAATTCCTTTTCTAAACTTTGAGATAAAATTTCATAAAATAGAAAATAATAGCTACTAGTGTATTCTTTGTTAGACTTTTCCTGACTATAAATCACATTAAACAAAAATCTATAATCTAATCTAATAAAAGAGTAATATGCTAATTGTATCACTCTGCTACATCCTAAGCCACGTCCACCAGCCAATTAGAGCTACTATATGCAAATTAACCCAACCAATATGGCAGACAGCAGCCACAGAGCTAGAGCAACCAGGAGGCTTCGTTGCCCTGGCAATGGAGGAAGCTGTCTGCCAAGGTGGGCTGTGGCCTCCGCTCAAGGCAATAAAGTTTCAATTATAGCAGATAAATAAACCCCAGATACCTGCTTCCAGCAAGCCTCACTGGGAACTTGGGTGGCTGGGGGCTGTGGCCAGCCTGCAAACAGCCATCAGCCCCTCACCCAGGCTGACCAGGCAACCCAGCAGGACTCTCCCGCCCTGAAGATGTTGTAGCCAGCCTGAAAATGGCCCTCAGCCCCTCACCCAGTCTAGCCAGGCATCCCAGCAGTGACCCCTACCCTGAAGAGGATGTGGCCAGTCTGAAAACGGCTCTCAGCCCCTCACCCAGGCTGGCCAGAAACCCCAGTGGGTCCCCCACTCTGATCTGGGACACCCTTCAGGGCAAACCAGCCAGCCCCCACCCATGCACTAGGTCTCTATCCTATATAATAAAAGGACAATATGCAAATTGACCCTAACAGCAGAATCACTGGGAATGACTGGTCACTGTGACACACACTGACCACCAGGAGGCAGACGCTCAATGCAAGTGCTGCCCCTGGTGGTCAGTGCACTCCCAGAGGGGGAGCTCTGCTCAGCCACAAGCCAGGTTGACAGCTGCCAGTACAGTGGTGGTGGTGGGAGCCTCCTCAGCAGTGCTAAGGTTGTCAGACTGCAGCTTAGGCCTGCTATCCACTGGCAAGTGGACATCCCCCAAGGGCTCCCAGGCTGCCTGAGGGATGTCTAACTGCCAGCTTAGGCATGATACCCAAGGGGGCAGACCTAATCCAGAAGTTGGACATCCTCTGAGGGATGCCAGACTGTGAGAGGGCACAGGCCAGGCTGAGGGAATCCTCCTCCCCCCCCCCCCCGAGTGCACAAATTTTTGTCCACCGGGTCTCTAGTCCTATATAATATAAGAGTAATATACAAATAGACTAAATGGCAGAACAACTGAATGAGCAATCAAAGCATAGTATGCTAATGATATGCTAAGGCTGCTCAGCCACTTGATATGACATGCACCGACCACCAAGGGCAGATAGTCAACTGGTCAACCAGTCACTATGATGTGCATTGACCACCAGGGGGCAGATGCTCTGACCAGTATGTTAATTTGCTGATGGAGTCTGGCTGATTGGGGCTGAGAGAGATGGGCTGGATATGCCCTGGAGGCCTCCCTCAGTCCCTCCCTGGATCATGCACCGGTGAGGTCCCTCAGCCTGGTCTGTGCCCTCTTGCAACCCTGGGCCCCTCGGGGGATGTCGGGTAGCCAGCTTCAGCCTGATCCTACAGGCCACTCCCCTTAGGAGGGCACCAGACACAGGGCTCATGGCTGGCAAGCGCTGTTGCAGCAGCACGAGCCTCTTCCAATCAGGACTGATTAGGTGTGAGCCTGAGGCAGGCACAGTGGGGCCGGGATGAGGCAGGTAGGCGCTGTACATGATATTGGACTGTAGGTTTCAGCCTGATCCCTGGAGGGCACCCAGAGAGACCCCATTGTGCACAAATTCATGCATCGGGCCTCTAGTAAAAGCATAATATACTAATTAGACTAGACATCCTTCCAGATGACCTTCCGGATGAAGCAGGGGCTGCAAGAGGAGCCCGGGTCCCAGGTGCCAGAGGGAAGCCTGTGCTGGCAGCCAGGGGAAGGAAGGCCTACTCTTGAATGAATTTCAATCATCTAGTATTTTAATAATAAGCTTTCTAATTCAATCAAAGCAACCAAACTTAAGGTTATATTAAAATTTGAAATTTAAGAGTATTTTACAAGAACATTTTTGTATTTGAAAGTTCACAAATACCAATTTTCACAAATACATTATTTCCTAGAACAAAATTTGTTAATTTTAAATTAATTATATATATTTTAAAGGTTTGCTTTAAAAAATATATAATTAACTTAAAATTAACACATTGTAACTATACAAGTAATATGCTAAAACCATTTTAGAAAACATGAACTACTTTTACATAAATATGTTAAATATTCTTCCTGTAACTTACTGATATTAATAAACTGCTCAAACAACTTTTCTTAAAGTTAAATTCTATTCCAATTTATATTCTAATTATAAAATTCAAACTGAGTAGGTTTATATACTTTCTAAATGTTACATATTTCTGTGAAATACAACTAAATGCTTTGAAATAAAACAATGAGAATTATTCACACTTAAAAATTATTTCCTCTTCTATAGCCTATAAAAATTTTCCATGCTGCACTCATTCTAAATGGTTCATTATTTCCTTAAATAGGGTGTCCTAAAAAATGTATACCCACTTTGCATGATTATAAAGTCAGTGTTTATTAACATATGGTAACTTTCAAATTATAAAAGAATCTACAGAAATGAATAATTTTTTGTCAACTTATTTTTTTCATATATAGAGAGAGCCCTATAGATATACAGATATATAATTGTTTTTCAGAGAGGAAAGGGAGAGGGAGAGAGACAGAGAAACATCAATGATGAGAGAGAATCATTACTCAGCTGCCTTCTGCACACTCCCTAGTGGGGATCAAGCCCACAACCCAGGCATGTACCCCTACCGGAATCAGGAAATTGAACCACGGCCTCCTGGTTCACAGGTTGATACTCAACCTCTGAGCCACACTGGCCGGGCTGTCAATGCCTTTTTTTAAACTGATGATGGTTCTTTCCAAGCACTGCTGATAATTCGAAACAATGGAATCTCAAACATGAAGAATTATTTTTTTCAATATTTTTTTGCCCTCAATTCATCAACTGTTGCCTGTTTTGTACTGTAAACTTTATTTTTTATGTAACCCTGTAGAAAAGTCTAGTGGGCAAATTTTCTTTGTTCAAAGCTTAGTCTGGCTTCATCTATTATATCAAATCAGTTAAACCTGAAAAGGAGTGAAGATTGAGTTATCAGCTGTTGAAGTGTGTATATGTTTTTGGGAAGGTATGTATGTGTATATTGCACCCCCCAAAAAATGTATGCATATTTTGAATAATTAAAAAGGCAGTGTTTGTACTTCAACTGCATTTTCAAACTTCTAGTAGCATTTTAGGATGAATTTTCTTTCTTTAAAACTTAGTCTGGCTGAAAAGAAAAAAAAATATCAATTGAGCTGTCAGCTGTTAAAGTGTGTGTACATGTTTTTGGGACACCCTGTATTTGTTTATTCATTGTGATATGAATTTCTTCAGGTCTTACTCATCTTTTCCTTCCTTATCTTTCACATAGTGCTTTGTAAAATAAAAGGTGGTCAACACATATTTGTTTAATTAAATTGAATTTTGTCATTACATAATAGCAGTCAAATGATAATAATTCAGTTACAATCTGGAATACAGAAAAAAATACAGGTGTGGGAATCTGAATTTCTCATTATGTGAATTTTTACTACTTCTTTGACATGGTATACTGAGAAAAATAATTGGGCTATTTTAGGTTTCTCACTACTCAGAAAAACATGCCTTAAATTTTTAATAGGCAGCAGATTTTAATTAAACATATTATTGTAAACTTCTTTATAAATTCCTTTACTGCATCAAATCCAGTACTATAAGTTGCCCAAACGTTTGTTTTTTCACAACTTAGTCTGCATAGATTTATCAACATTTTACTGAATATTATCTTCACTGATTTAGATGGACACCATTTTATCAATTGTCTGACCATTTATTACAACAGATAAGAGTTTATTAGAGATATTTTGTGAAAAATAAATCAAATTATCAGTATTTTAAGGTCTTTTAAACAATGTTCACCAAAAGATTAAAAAATAAAACTATACTCAATAAACTATATAATTTGTCCCAATATTTGTCTACTTATGCTGACCAAAGTCAATGTTGATTAATATTTCATCCAGTTGTTTGACATCAAGTACAGTGGAAACACAGACTTTAAAAATAACATAATTATTGTAGGTCTATTTAATCACATATTTTGATGTTGCTTCCAGCATTTGGAAAATCTTGACTAATGCAGTGGATAGAAATATTTCAAACATGTCTTTCTACTTAGTTGTAGAAAGGTTGTATTGAAAGTCTTAGGTTATTTTATCTGTTCCCAAAGTGACACCATGTAATTTTAAATAGTTCATGTTGCTACTCTGTGCCTCAGTTTCTCATCAGACAACCAGGGATAATATAATTGATTATATTTTTTAAAACAGTCAAACAAAATGGCATGTGTTAAAGTTCTTTGAAAATAATGTAATTAATTACAAATATATGATATAATCTTAGTAACCTTCCAAGATATTACAATATTTATAAAATGCATTACCACCAAAATTCTGGTCCTACAATTAACCAGGAAAATTATACGCCAAAGCGACTTTAAGCTCCAACTAAAATCCATGTTATTGAAACTCAAGAATAAACTTTGCATGTAGATATTAGCTTTAAATGTTGTGCTTATTTATATTTTTTTTAATTTTCAAAAATTATTAGAAACTTTTAAGGGAAAATGTGTCAAAATGGGGAAAATTTTTTACTTACAAGTTACCTAGAGATATTTAATACTCACTATAGTAAATAATTTAGAACTTTCTAACTGAAATCAAGTTTTGCCATTACACATACACTGTGCCAGTAAAGACAATTTGTTATTTCATGCATACATATGAGTTGTAAAACAGACATAGAAGAGAAAAAAGATAAAAACTCTATGTAGAAAATAGAATTTTATAACTACATTTTACATAATATTCCAAGAGATACCATTGGTTCTTTTATTATTTTGAAAATATCACTTATTTCAACAACTAAAAAAATGTTAAAGCCTGATATAATCTTCAACATTTGAAAGGATAATCTTTGAAAAAGATGTAGAACAAAAATTCCATCTCAATGCCATTGATATCACTTATACTGTTGAACAAGTATTATATGAGGTATTGAACATTGCACATAATTATACACTTGGGATTTGACATTGTAGCTACACCAGCTGTACAAAGGCCACTAAAATACTGCACGAAGATTGATATTATTAAGTGGGGAGGAAAAAAACTACAAAAGCCCTTCTAACTCAAATGCAGAAGCTGGTGATTTCACTCAAAAGTTTGTCACAACTGCTAAGAATTTTCAGTAATTCACGACACAAAACAAGATATCCGCCTCTATTATTTTTTATCTTCTCTATTACGTTAATCCAATGGTGATAGAATACATGTGTTGGACCTGAACACCAGTGTGACATTTATTATTGTTATGTTTCAGAACGTACCCCTTAACGAGTTCACATATGTGATAAGCACTAATTAAATTTCACCACTTCTGCTAGGTGTATGGCTCTTAAATTTTACACTGATTAGTACTTTGTCTTAGTAACATCACAGAGAGTATTTAAAATTCATGTTTTAATTGGAAGGAATGCTGAAAAGTTTAGGTGTAAGTAATAGATATTAACTGCTAAAAATATAAAATTTAATTTTAGATGATACTCATTCTATGGGTTAGGACCTATAAACCTATAATAAATGTATGGCTCTAGTTTCTAAAATACCTATTTTTTTTATTCTGTTGTTGCTGTTTTATTCCCAGTGTCCACTGACTATTAAAGTTAGAATACTTCCTTTCAATGATTTGAAATAAGATTTGGAGGACATTTGGAGGAGAGAAAAACCTCAGGAAAATAGAAATTGGTCCGCAACCATGTGGCTTATGTACAGAGTTATACTGGTATTTTATAATGATAAGTTTTTAAAATATGCCAAATTGGAGCATCTAAGCAATATTTGGAAAGCTGGCCTAGGGTGTGAGAATACCATTTAAAATCATTTGTGTTACACAACAAAAAAGTGTTGTCAATGCCAAAAAAAAAAGTTTTGCTCAAGAAAAGTAACTTTTGGACTTAATTTTAATGTATAGATGGCACAACTGGCATCAAGGGTCATTAAAGGCTAATAGACCCACTTGAGGTATGGTTGCTTAAAGGAGGATTAGATTCACAGACACAAAACCAACACACACACAGAGTTTTTAACTCTCTGGACCACCCAACATGAGATGGATATGCAAACAAGATGGAAAAGTAAATATTTTTGCAGAGCTAATAATTGTTAAGCATGCACAAGTTTTTATGCAATAGGAGGTTTGATCAAAATGATGACAGGATTTATATTTAGAATGCAAGACTGCCACTTGCTTAGAAGAATTAAAAAATGTTTAGTTTATGCATAAGTTTTGCTTGAGTTCACTTTTTATGTAGTAGAATAGACCACTGTTAAGGAACAAATTCATAACAGTTGAGAACCTTAGTCAGGAAATTGTCAAGAAAGATAGTGTTGAGATAAATTATTTTCAGCCTTTTCAAAGTTTGCAGAAGTTTATAAAAAGGGTTACATTTTCCTTGATCTGAAGATATTCTTTGAAGAAGTACAGTGTATAACATACTATATACATATGGGGTTTCCCTATGTACATTGACATATGCATACACTATATGCCTTTTTTTAACATTAAAAAAAAAGGGCATAACAACACAATAATCATTGCAGGACAATTTAAGTGAAGTAAGTAACCTTAATCACGCAAAGGGCTATTTTACCTCTTACAATGCCCAAGACTAAAATTATAATTTCCTTTCTTTCCCTTTCATTGCACCACTGATTGTCACAGATGATCTTTGTGCTTTTGCATAATGCCCATCCTGGATGTCACATTGGAGGAGACAACATCGGACGTTTTAAATAAGCATGCTGGAACACAGGCAGGACCAACAACCATGCACAAAGGATCTGAATGTTTTTTCAAACTGACTGCAACATCAACATGCACCACGATCATAGCTGGTCCTGTAGAGAGCAAGGAATGTACCGCTGAAGCAATTATGGCTGGTTTCACTTGCAAGAGTTTCTTTAAAGAAGAACACCCAGTAAGGAAACAAAGCAGGATGAATGAGACAAAACAAAAATAATCCCCCATGACCAACAATTAAAAAAAAAAAATCCTCCCACACGTTAACACTGAAAGTCTGGCCGTTCTCATTCTGCATAAAGCAGGCCTTCTCATAGACATGCCAATCAGTGCCTCACAGCTTTTCCTAACCATTGGAAAAGCTCATCTTGGTAAAGCATTTTCCAGCGCACATTGGCTTCCACGGTCTCCACAGCTCTTGAGAAAGAGGCAGCAGCTACACCGTCATAGTTCTTCATGAAGTTCTTTAGCTGGAAATAAAGATTTTTCAAATGGTAATTATGCATGTCTTAGATGCATGTCCAACATATGTAAACAAGAGCCCATTTTAAACAAGGTGCCACAGTCACTACAGAAGACGTACTTAATATGTGCAGAGAGCTTAGTATTGAATTGCAATATGACTGGATCCACTAGGTGTTAATTTATTTTGGAATTGAGAGGAAAATGAGGAGTGGACATTACAGTTTAAGTAGCCATAAACTCAACTCTTGCTTCATAAATAAATACTAAAACAGACATATTTAATTTATCTTTTCATAATAGGCTGATGGGATTATGGCAAAAACAAGTTCTAATTATGAAGCATATCCAACAGACAAAATAGCCTAAAAAACTGAATATAAGGATTAAAGTTTACTTTTTGTTTGTAGAGAGAAAATTCTTCTTAATTTTCTCCCAATAAGGAGTCTGAGGACAGTATCTTTGATAGCAAGGGAATTACCAAAGGTATTGAGTAGTGGGGAAAAATTACTGATGGTATGAAAACTGGGTGATTAAATGGCATTGAAATCACCTGAGTAACTAGATTTAGACAGAATGAAGGAGGAATGTGGTTTCTTTGAGACAGAAAATTGAAACACTAAATTAAAATCTTGTAATTTTAAATGTTTTGTCTTAATTTTTATGGATATGAGATTTTCTCTATTGAGTTTGCATATTCTGGAAATGCTCAAGGATTTTATTTCAAGATTCAATGCTAGCAATTTTTCTTTCTGTTTGGTATGTCTTTAGAAATTGGCAACCAACCAAGGATTGTGATGCTAATAGACAAATGTGAAAAATCAACTTGCAACAGAGAAACATTATGCGGTGTAATTAGTGTGAGGTGTGATTCATCACACAGTGGGCACCACATGGAGAATATGCCAGGAGGGAAATGTACTGCATCAGGAATGGCCCAAGGACAGGGAAGAATAGGGGAAGGAGGCATCTAAAATGGAGTTAATTATACCTTCTGAATTAATTTACAAATCAGTTCTGGGTAGTTTATTTTGTTTATGGCAGTGTTACTTTGATTACATAATATTGATGGGTTTTCTCAATTTATCCTCTACTTTTCTACATACTCGTCTACATCACCATATCTCAGAGCAATATCCTTTACAAGAATTCAAAATCAGTATGCTTTTATAACAAACATGTAAAATATCCAATGTATAACAAATATTTATTGGCACTATCTTTAAAATTGGTTTGACATTTGACCAAATTTACATGTACTAAGGAAAGGAGAAGAAAGATTGGGATTTATTGAATAGCTCCCAATGTCCCAGACACTGTGCCACACGCATATACCTGGAACCTGTGAAAAGGAAGTCTAATGGGATCACCAGAATAAATTTCTTAAATTTTAGTTGATTAACCCAATAATTCATTTTTATTTATATAGTTATGTTCAGACCCATTCAGTCTGTATCTCTAAAGCAACAAATAATACATGGGGATCTATGTTTTGAACTTAGCATTTCAATTTATTACAAAACATGCACATTATATTGTACATTTGTACATTATATATGTACAGTGCAGTGGTATTATTTACATAATATACCAATCAGGAAAAAATTAAATCTATTCATTATATGCTTTATTACATATTTTCCTGAGTAGTCACTGAACATGCCAAATAGTGATAATGACACTTTTGCAACTTTGATTCCATGGAACATAGCCATGGCTTCTTTTATTTTAAATATATTTTTATTGCTTTCAGAGAGGAAGGGAGAGGGAGAGAGAGATAGAAACATTAATGATGGGAATCATTGATTGGCTGTCTCCTGCATGCCCCCTACTGGGGATCGAGTCTGCAACCTGGGCATGTGCCCTTGGACAGAATCGAACCTGGGACCCTTCAGTCTGCAGGCTCTATCCACTGAGTCAAACTAGCTAGGGCACTAGGGCCTTCTTAATGAGATAGCAAGCCAGCCTGCACACCTGGAGTACTAGTAAATCTCTTAAATCCCCTTCAAAGGCAAACAATAGGTTGAATATGAATGTGCTATTGACAGAATAGCAGATCAGATTATCCTGCAAGAGATTGCTCGGTTGAAAATGAAATTACAGGTCTCTTGGGATTCATTTCCTAAATCACTATTTAATTACACTAAATACCACCCTGGTGAGCTCCGAGAGCCTGAGGTGACTCGCTTTAGAGGCCATAGGGTAGGAGAAGCAGTTGACATTCTAGTTTGCTGATTTCTGCAGCCCTTTAGTAGGCTTTTCACTGTTATTTGTTTTTATTATATTGTTTATTAAATATCTATCCCTTCTTATGGTTTTGTATGAAAAGGTTGCATTTAGACATTTTTTAATAAAATAACATTTAGTAAGATGTCAGAGTTGTTTGTTCTCCCTGTTCTTCAGAGCATAAAATTTCTAGACATGGTCATCAATTTCTCTATTAAAAACATTTTTAGCATTTTATGAAACTCTTATTTTCAGGTGTCCTAGACACTAAATATCACAAAGTAAATTATTTGTACAGAAAATTGCAGAATATATATAAATGAATCAGGTCATTGCCCTATGATGGAGATTTATGTTTTCAACATTAAAACTGTAAATGGGATGTCTGAGACGCATGGGATCTATAGTTGTTCACAACAGTGTTGTACATTAGGTTCAAGAGGCAGGAATATGAGTGCTAGAGAGGAGTGCTTAAAGGATATGGGTATGGGAAAATGGCAAGGGCCTCAGAGGTTCCATGTGGTTGTACTTCCATTAGTTTAAAATTAAAGAAATAATGCACTCTCTCATGGAGAAATACTGTTCAAATTGCTAGAGCCATGAAATCAAAAGAAATTGCATTTCCGGTTCTAGAATGCAGTTTTTAGGATGGGACCATGTAACAATGTAAGTATCTCTACTTAATGCCCCTAAAGCTGATGGGGATCATGAAAATCTTAAATGAGTTTTCAGAATTCATAAAGTCGCTGATTCCCTTTTGATCTATAAACTGTTGAAATAAGAATGTGCCATACCCAGAGGGAGCACATTGGGTTTTCTGCTTATGAGGCTCATTGGTTACAGGAGAATGAGACTGGAATTTCCTCAGCTCCTTTATATTTATGGAAGGGGTTATCAGCAATACAAATTAAACCCCCATTTCGCCTAACAACAGTGGTCCCCAGTCCTATGGACCATTAGATGATGAAAGCATGGAAACACCTCAGGCCACAGTTGTTAAACTAGAAAGTTAGAGCAAGCAGTTATGCTGTGAAGGGATTCGTGATTTGTGCCATGGGGAGACTCTCTTGTGAAGTTAACTGCTTTGCAGATAATGGACTAAAAGTCACAATTTAGTTTCAGTTTTGAAATTGTGCCTTTCATTATATTAAGTCAAGGGCAAAAAATTAAACACGTAAGTGAAATACATAAAACCAAATGGTCGGTATATGATAAAATTAGTTAAATGTTCATTTGTTCCTATGGCATGGTATTATAAAAAAAATGAAATATAGATAGAGGTTGAGGATAGAGGTAGAGAAGGGAGAACAGGAGAGAGACAGGGAAGATAGGAGTCAAGTGGGGAAAAGACAGGAGAGAAGCCAGGAGGAGGAAGGCAGCAATAAGGAGGGGCAAGGACAGGAAAGGAAGAAACAGGGGGCATCCTTCACTTCAGCATTCACTTCCATGGCTGCACAGAGTATGATTAAATGAGTCTTTCACTCCCAAGTTATTGAATATGAAATCATAGAATTGAAAGTACTTCATTTAAATACTGAGAAAATTGGAAGCAGTAATTAATTTAATTGCTCTTTCTTCTGCTTTGTACGGATATAAAAAATACCCTTCCCATTTAGCTTCTTTTACTAAAAAGTGTATAGTGAAACATACGCTGGGGTTTTCAAAACCAAATTCATTAGGATTGGAAATACAAATAGCAGGGATAAAAATTGAAGTTCAAATCATTATAATCAGAAACCGAGCTCAGTTCATGGTGTGAAAGAATCCAAGTTAATGCATGGTAGATGATCACACAAAATTGGGCAACGCTTCTGAGGGATTGCTGCTCAACATGATTAGCTCTGGGTCACAGCATCAGACATCCATCAGTGGAAACTAAGAAAACCATGATTCTCATTGATAACTCTCAGTTATGTTTTATTGTGGGAGACAACAGCATACAAAAACCAAGAGGTGTTTAAAGCCCCACTCACTTTAATCAATTAAGTGTATCTATATTTCGCTCCTTCCTCCTACCTACTTGTTCCTTCCCATTTCACATTCCCCTCTATTAGAGAGTAAGTGGCAAAACAGTAGTTGGTTTTGAGAGGAAAAAGGATATGTTAGATACTCCACAAACTGGACACTAGTTCTTAAAAAATTTCAGACTGAATAGTATGAAGCATCTGTATAGACCTGAGGACAAAGCAGTGAGACTCAAGTTCTGTACCTAAACTTCAACTTTGGTCCTCAAATACTGAATCATTGTGATAGTTTTGTTGTTTTGAGGATCCTAAACTGGGTTCACACAATCAGCTGCTGAACAGCTGATTGGATCAAATATGCCTAAAGTGGATTTGGAATCCCCAAGTTGAAGACTCATTCCATTCAAACATTTCTCAAGGGCATTTAATGTTTAATATGCAAAAATATATTTTCAAATAATGAATTGAGTAGTCTTTAGCATGGGTCTGTGTGCCTTAAAGGAATGAATATGATTCTGTTGTAAACAAATTGTTGAAGTAAATGTATAATTTCATATGTTTATAAAAGAAAAGCATTAGAAATCTTAAAAGGTTTACCTCTTTGAGTTCACCTTCGGTATTAAGAAATTCTGTAACTCCACTGATAAGTTTGGAATTCATAAATAATGCCTCTCCATACCTCAAAAGATAAAAAGAAGTCTTAATGTTAATAAAGGCGGTAATTAAGAAATACTGTTATATTTCTAGCTCTCTCAAAACCTATTTGAAAAAATAATGATAGTAACTTTCTTTGACCTTGTGATGGAAATAGATATACATGTTGACAAAGTACAGACAGTCCCAAACAAGATGAACTGAAAAAGTCCCACACCAAGACAAATTGTAATCAAAGAACATATAAAGAGCTTCCCAGACAAGAAAAAGCTAAAGGAGGTTATTACCTCCAAAGCATTGTTATATGAAATGTTAAAGGGTCTTCTTTATTAAGAAGAAGAAAAAAGATAAAAATATGAATAATAAAATGGCAATAAATTCATATTTACCAACAACTGAATCCAAAAAAATAAAATAAATGAACAAATAGAACAGAAATGAGATTCACAGATACAGATAGGAGGGAGGTTGGAGGGATAGATGAAAAAGATGAAAGGATTAAGAAGTACAAATTGGTAATTACAGAATAGTCTTGGGGTTGTAAAATTCTGCATTGGAAATATAGTCAATAATATTCCAATAACTGCATGGTGTTGTTGGAAGAGTACAATATTTATTGGGATAATCACTTAGTAAGTTATATAGTGTTTAATCACTGGGGTGTACACCTGAAACTAATAATATTGTATGTCAACTATAATTGAAAAATAAAAATTTTTAAAAAGAAATATGACTATAAAGATTTCTTAGAACCCTTCTTATGAGTTATATTTGACCAGTGGTGTCTTGATACTATCAAGATCTCTGAGCATTCAAGGTCATTTCTATAGGAAGTTGGGAGGTGCAAAGAGCTATGATTATAGGATACTAGCAAATGCCACCTGATTTGGCCCACAACTTTTAAGAAAAGTCTGAGTAGTATTAATTTTTTTTAAAATGAGTCCTCTAAAATTAGATGCAAGAACTATTATTACATTCCCAATCCAAGGCCTGAGGGAAAAACTATTTTGGAAAAATAATCCCAACTAGGGAAACAGGGTTGCAAGAGAAATTTGGGCATTATCAGTATCACAACCTCTTTAGTCTGGTCAGTCAAAACTGACATTAGCATTCGCATTTTTCATAGTTAGAAACCGAGTCAAATTTCTCAAAAATGTTTCAAAAAATTAGCATTTTTTCATGTGGTCATTAAAATACAATATCAAGTTGTTCATTGGAATTGCATAATTCTTCTACCACGCACATAATTACTCGACTCAGGACTCAAGGCAAGAGTTTTCATTTATTGACTTGTCTATTCTATGCTAAGGATACTTATCAGAAGCTATCATACTCAGAACTAAGACATGTAAAATGAGGGGACTAGACTGATGACTGTCAGAATTCGTTATAATTCTAACATTGAACTATTTCATGGGAAAAAGTTAGCTAAATAAAATAAACAGGCATTCAATAACAATATAAGTAATTGTTAGTAATCATTATGTGGTTAAAGAAATGGTCTACTGTGCAGGAATAAAAATAATTATTTTTCTAAGAGGGTTTTGCTTATACTTTGCTTATAGGCATGTAAAGATGAATAAGGCACAATCCTTTTCTTAAAGGTATTATAATATTTAGTATTGTAATGAGATAATTTCCATTTATTGTGGTGATAAGAAAAGTATGCACCTTGTTTAGAGAAGGTCCTTTTTGCTGTGGGATCTTGAGATAGGATTTGGGGAGATGATGGCACATAGATTGAGTATGGAATAGTTCCAAAGATCAAGGAAGAAAGTAATTTAGACAGAGGACCAATATAAACAAATGCAAGGATGTGTGAAACAACATGATGTGTGAAGACGACTACAAGCATTTGGTATTAAGAGCCTATAAATTGTGAGCCTGGGAACAACAGAACAAGAGGCTACAAGGTTAGTCAGAGGACTTATAAGGGATCTTTGATTCTAGTGCAGCACAGAACCACTGAAGGTTTTACATCAGGGAAATAGTACTTTGCTTTTTGGAGTGATTCTTGGGAGGAGTGGAAAAGGCTAGTGTGTGTGTGGGGGGGAGGGGTGGTGGAGGGGAGCACATACGCACCACAGTGGTGGAGGTAATTATAGAGGCAGGGAAACATAGGGCTACTGTTAAGAGTGCTGGTAAAAAATAATAACCTGCCCTAGCACAGTGGTAACAGGAAAGAGAGGTCTAATTCAAGAAACAGTTAGGAATTGTTGAACCGACCAGGCCTCAAGACTAACTGTTCTGTATGTCAAGGGAAAGGGGGAGTCATATGTAGATTTCCAGGTGTCTGGGTTGGGTAATTGGTGGACAGCCAAACTGTTTGCTGAGAAAAGGGAGAGATAAATGATAGGTTGAGCTTTGCAAGTACATCCCAGTAGGGGATCCCAATAGGCCATTGTCAATTACAAGGAACCACTTAGGTGAAATGTCTGAGTTACAGGTATAGATTTAAGTGATTGAAACCATGAGAATAGATGGCAAATAAAAACGGAGGATCTGCAAGGCAAGAAGTAAGGAGAATTTAGGAAGGCATGAACTCAAATATTCAAATGCAGACAGAGAGGTGGGAGCAGATTATGACAACCTTATTTGTCAAGATAGACACTGCTGTATCTGTGCATATGCTCTAACCTTAACCTTTCTACCTTTTGAACTAAACTATATATTCATTACAGTGAACTCTGATCTACAAAAGCACCCTCTAAAGAGACTCTGTATTGGTGGATATTTAACACTCTTTATAAAATGCTTGCATATACCATTAATTTAACCTTGTGTCTGACTGTTCACTATGTTATGTGCGTAACAGCAAAGCAAGTTTTAATCTTCCAATCATTCTAATATTTGAGTTGAAAATACAAAAACCCAATGTGCTTTCTAGGAATATCACTGTTTTCTGACAACAAAATATCTGTAGATAGAAGTGTGTTTTAATATGATATACCCACTCAAATTGAACTCTTTATACTGATAAAGGTGTACTTTTTAAAAGTAAAGTTTATATACCAGTTTTTAAGATATATAGAACAGTAGGTCTGCACACTGTCTGGGACATTTAAGTTTGAGAACATGCAACATTTACATGCTCTATAATAAATTTAATTTTAAAATATCATAGAGATTATAAGAGTAATAAATTAACACTTATAATATTTTTAAATATATGAGAAATATTTTCTAAGAGTGAAGCTGAGGAATTCTCCCCATGAAACAAGATGTCTCAGGAATGAATTATACCACAACTAGGATTATACAATGATTCAAATGTCCCATGGTTTTATTTCAGGTGTTTTGTGATATTTATATTTAAAGGAAATTTAAAACAACTATATAGAAGTAAAGTTTTCTTGTCATAATACAATTATACCTGATTTGTAAATCATTTTTATAACATATTCAGGATATAGGGGTTTTATGATAACAATTTCTTCAACTTGGGACAGTTTGATATATTGCCAAGGAAAATTGTACTGCTAAAACTTACTCTCTACATTTACATATACAATTACAGTGATCAATATTTAATAAATGAATAATATTATATAATGTTAAAATAATTTGAGTTTCATAGGCATGGGAAGACCCATCTTTTTTTATTATTATTAATTACATACAGTTTTACAACGATTAGTACATATATCTCTTTTTTCCCCTGCCCTTCTGCCCGCCTCCCCTACCCCCCAGTGTTTTGTGTCCATTGGTTATGCTTAAATGCATGCATAAAAGTCCCTTGGCTGATCTGTTACCCCCCCACACCAATCCTCCCTGTCCTTGTTGCTGTAATTAGACAGTCTATTTGATGCTGCTCTGCCTCTGTATCTCTTTTTGTTCACCAGTTTATAATGGTTATTATTATCCATAGATGAGTGAGGACATGTGGTATTTCTCTTTCATTGACTGACTCATTTCGCTTAGCATTATGTTCTCCAGTTCCATCCATGCTGCTGCAAATGTTAAGAACTCCTTCTTTTTTACAGCAGCATAGTATTCCATTGTGTAAATGTACCATCTTGATAGACTTTTTAAAAATCTAATTCTATTATCCAGAGTTTTATTCTAATACAAAAAGTTGTGCTTTTCTCCCTCATATGTCACCTTTTATTTACCCACTCAAATATGAATGACTAAGCTCAATATCTACCTGGTATTCAATATCTTCCACTTATCTCTGAAAAACTTCCAGGCAAGGTCCCGACCATGTGGATTTCGAGCTACATGGATTATGACATCAATTGCGTCTTGATCCAGCACCACCTCAGAATTCAGTGACAGGTTCAGAAGTCTTTAAAGATAGAATTGTGGAGTAAGTTTTAGTCCCACAACTTAAACATTTTTATAAAATTACAAGAATTACATGGCATAATTTATCATATTCTTCAAGAGAACAGTCTAGGGTAAACTTTACTAATACAAATTTAACAGAATAATATTCTGGCTATAAAAATGGAGGAAGATCAAACTCATATATGTTAATAGATTAGTTAAATTTTCAAAAATCTTGTGGGTGGAGAAATCATAATTCTGGTTTGATGATGCAAACTTACCTTTAAAATTCTTTATAGTAAACATTTCTTTTAAGATTGACATATTATCCTACATATATATGTAAAATATAACTTTAAAAAATCAGTTAGAAACAAAGGTATATCAAGCCAACTAGCTTTAGTTATCTTAACATATCAGTTTTCCTTACTTTTAGGAATATAAACTTATAGTAATTAGCATATACTCCAAGAAAGAAAAACAACTTCAGAACGGTCTGATTAACGAAAAATACTTTCATTACACAAATACATTTGACCATTAATTGACCTACCTATTTAATAAATTCCTGTCATCACTGCAAGTTAAGGCTTCTAATAATATTTTCTTCTCGGAAACTGCTGTGGTGGAGTGGAATTTCATCCATATGAATTCCCAAACATCCTCATCTAGCAGTGAAACTCCTGTACAGTAGACGATGTCTCTGACATTTAGTGGTATTCTAAGGAAGCAACCCATATGGATTCTGTTAATTAAAAGCTTAATAGTATTGAAAATAGACAGATGCCGCTTTACTACAGGAAGTTTAAAAAGGTGATTTTGTTAATCAGATTTTATCTGAAAGAGAATAATACCATACCATAACAATAGTCAAAAATATTGGTGACTGAATTTTAAAAATAATGTATTTTTGATGAACAAAAAACAGATCCAGAGACAGAGAAGCATCTATCAGATGCTCAAAACTCAGAGGGAAGGTAGGGGAGGGTGGGGGTAAGGGAGAGTCAACCAAAGGACTTGTATGCACGCATATAAGCATAAGCAATGGACACAGACAATAGGAAGGTGAGGGCATGATTGGGGGGTTTCAGGAGGGAAATTGGGGGAATAAGAAGTTATATGTAATACCTTAATCAATAAAGAAATTTAAAAATAATACTAATGTATTTTCTTTAAATGTAGTTTTGAATGAAATTTTTCTTTCCATCCTTAAAACTATACCTAAACAAGCCTCCCCAAAATAGGGTGCTTTATATTTTTACCAACATTAATAGACTTACCAAGCAAAGATTTTGCCTTCATCATTGGTAGACGTAAGAATGTTACAAAAGCACTGGTTGAAAAGACCGACTAATTTGGATTAAACAGAAACATTTTGTCCTAAATGTTTATACAACTTTTTAAAAATTATTTTTCTCAAATAGCTCTTCAAATTTTAGAACCTAGAAGATTATTAACATAGATAATAAACAAAATATGTGTTTTAAATGTTGAGAAAATAAAAAGTTTATTTGCCTGTTTATATAGGTAACTATAAAAATGCACTACATTTTGACTTTGATTCCAAAAGAAAATGTTACAGTGGGAACTGTAGACTTAATCAATCTTTGTTATTTATTTGTTTATTTATTTTCTGGTGAAAGGAATTTATTGGCAGGATCATGGGAGGAGGAGGGGGCACAGAATCAATGGGAGGCTAGAGAATCAGATCAGGTAGCTAGCAACCCAGGAAAAGGCATGTGGCTGAAACATCACCTCCAACCCTGATATAATAGCTTCAGTTAACATTCAATTCCTGGCTATTTATAAGGTGTAAATTATCATGTGTACTTTTCCTTAACAACTTTTTACTAAATATTGTTCTTTCAAGATCCAATATATACCGTACATTTAAAAAACTCAGTCCTCTAAATGAACGCTCCAATATTTTTAGAAGTTAAAATATATTATTGCTTTGTGAAATATTCAGTAATTTGTTATTATACTTTTCATTTATGATTTGAATATAGCTAATAATAAAGTGCTTTCTCTAGATAACAAGGTGAAACAATCCCTTCTAAAGATTTAGGATTTTGATGGTTAAAATACTGATATAATCATAAAGTATTTGGAAAAAAAGGAAAAATTGTCCTTATGACTAAGATGATCTTGTTCTCTTAAGAAGCTAAGTAAGGCTACATTCAGGATATTGAAGATTATATATTAGGATACCAGACCTGCAGAGTTGTTAGAAATCCTACATAATAAAAGGGTAATATGCAAATTGACTGAATGACAGAATGACAAGTTGCTATGATGTGAACTGACCACCAGGGGGCAGATGGTCAATGCAGGAGCTGCCTCTTGGTGATCAGTACACTCCCACAGGAGGAGCACCGCTCAGCCAGAAGCTCTGAGCCTGGCTCACAGCTGGCGAGCATAGCGGCGGTGGTGGGAGTCTCTCCTACCTCCATGTGGGGAGTGGACCTAAGCCATCAGTGAGACATCCCCCAGGGCTCCTGAACTGTGAGAGGGTGCAGGCTGGGCTGAGGCAAGACTCCCACTAGTGTAAGAATTTTGTGCACTGAGCCTCTAGTATCATATAAAATTCATGGTTCCCAGAAATAGCTAAAACTGTATTATTCCATCTCTTCCTGCAAGTAAAGTATTTTGAGAAAAGTTACTCTAACTTTGCTAACCAAAGCCATTTTTCTGTTTGTTTTATTAATTTATTTTCTTTTAATAAAACAAAACAAAAGGAATACAGACATCTGAAGAAACCAGCAAACAGCTTCACATTTTCTCCTGTTTTTCCTCTTAACCCTGGACTTCCTTGAAGAAAATACCAACAATAGTCTTCCCAATGGTAGTGAAACTTTATTCTCCCTGCTCTGTATATGACCTGCCTGCCACACAGCATGCTTGAAAGCCGTAAGGAAAACATTGCCACTATCTTCTGAAGAAACGTGTCAATCCTGGTAAATACAACAAAAGATTACAAAGATGTCTGCATATTTACTAACTCTAATAGGAAAGCTAAAACATCTAGTCTTTCTCTAAATCAACTGCTATTAAAGATGAATTATTTCTTCCAAAAATTATAGGCTACAGAGCACAACACTGTATTATTGTCATGACTTTGGCCAAGAGATCAATATAAATATTTGCGAGAAATAATTATAAAATGTCTACTGTGATCATCAATTCATCAATCTTTGCATATTTTCTTAATGTTGACCTAATAATAACAGTTTACTTTCTAACAGAAATTCATTAAGCTGGTTAATATATCAAAGAGAGTACAGGAACAAACCCCACTGAATTAGGTGGGTTACTGCCTATGAAACCAGTCTCTGATATCAATGGTTTCAAGTAGAAAAGTCAGACAGAAATATAAAAAAGGCAAAAAAGAAAAAATGAATATTAAACTATGTTTCTTAGAAAGAACTTGAATGCCAGGTACCATAGTTATTAGCAACAGTCCATATTGCTGTTATTCAGTGCTTGCTATTGCCTGTTGCTGAACTGTGTAAGATGCATATAAGTAAACTAGAGGCCTGGTGCATGAAATTCAAGCATGGAGGGGGGAGTCCCCTTTTCCCAGGCTGCACCCTCTCCAATCCAGCACCTCTCAGGGGATATCCAACTGCCTATGTCCCTGCGGGATCGGGCCTAAACCAGCAGTAGGACATCACTCTCATAATCCAGGACTGCTGGTTCCTAACCACTTACCTGCCTGACTGCCTGATTTCCCCTAACCCCTCTGCCTGGGGCCTGATCACTCCTAACTGCCCTCCCTTGCCAGCCTGATTTTCCCTAACTGCCCTCCCTTGCCAGCCTGATCACCCCTAATCAACTCTGCTTTAGCCCCTGCCACCATGGCTTTGTTCAGAAGAAGGACCAGATGATTGGAAGATGTCTGGTCAACTTGGCCTAATTAGCATATTACCCTTTTATTAGTATGGATGGATTGACCATTCCAAGCCCTGCACTCTGGCTAAAAGAGCATAAGAGTTAGAAAATAAATCTTTTGTGTAATACTACATCTCAGGTTACACATCTTATTTTATTTAGTCTATATAATAACATCATGAGATCTCTATTACCCTGTTTCCCTGAAAATAAGACAGTGTCTTATATTAATTTTTCCTCCCAAAGATGCTCTAGGTCTTATTTTCAGAGGATGTCTTATTTTTCCATGAAGAATACGGTACACATTTATTGTTGAACAACAAAAAAAAGGAAATTGAAAAATACACTGAGTAAGAAAACCAAGATGGCGGCATAGGTGAACACCGGAATTGTGGCCATGCACAACTATTTTAACACTTTTGTAATCGGCATTTTCCTGCCAAATTGCGTGCTTCATTGTGTGGTAGCATTCGAAACACTTTCCTTTGTGCAGGGGTACATTACAAAACTTGCACATGTACCGCATTTCATTGCATAGTTTATGAGCGGAACACACACGGCAATGACGTAAAACATTATTATTTTTGCCAGTTCCAACTAGAGGTTCCAATGTATGTTTCCTCATGTCCATTGACAGTCTCCCTGGTGGATCCGATTTTACTCATTTCCCACAAAAAAAATGTGTTAAAACAACAATGAAAAGAAAAAACGGACACCACCCAGACCCACAAGAAGACTGGCTGAGTAGAAATTCTACAACTATAAAGAGACTGAGACTCAGAGGAGGTGCGGAAATAAAGTGCAGAGGTACAGAGGCGTGAGTGAAGGGGCTCGCGGAAAGGGCTGGCAGCATTTCATATCGGAGGGAGGCACAAGCTCCCAACGGCTCAGAACTCCAGTTTGAGGCGAGTTTCTGGAGACTCAGAACCATATGGGGAGGAGCTGGACTCTCAGGCACCGTTGGGCTCCGGGAGGAACTCCAGAGCAGCTTTAGACCCGGTGCCTCTTAGGGCAGAACTGAGAAGTGGCCATAGCTGGTTGCTCCACCCTGTAGACTCCCCCAGACCCCCCTCCACCCAAGCTGCGCACAAAAGCTTTTGCATATAAAAGGCTGGGAAGCCCCAGGCAGAAGCTAAAAATAGCACCTCCTTGGAGATAAAAGTGCCAGTGTATCCAAGGGTCTTGAACCAAAACCCCACTGAAACAACTCTTGCCCCAAAAGGCTGTCTCCAGCACAGAAGTTCTCCCACTGTAGACATAGCTGCTTCGCATAACCAAGTGGCTTGGAGGTCACTTCCTCTCAGTGATCACCTAACACAGAAAGCCACTCTATCAACCCAGGGAAGCAGCCAAAATGTGGAGACAAAGAAACAGATCACAAATGACAGAAATGGAGGAAAGCAAATGACTGGATATAGAGTTCAAAACCATGGTTTATGGTTTTTCAAGAATTTTCTAGAAACTGCCAATAAATTTAGTGAGACCCTCAATAAATCTAATGAGACTCTCGAGGATATGAAAAAGGACCAACTAGAATTAAGCATACACTGACTGAAATAAAGAATATTATACAGAGATCCAACAACAGACTAGAGGAATGCAAGAATCAAGTCAAAGAATTGAAATACAAAGAAGCAAAAAATACCCAAATGGATAAGCAAAAATAATCCAAAAATATGAAGACAGTGTAAGGAGCCTCTGGGACGACTTCAAGCATACCAACATCAGAATTATCAGGTGCCAGAAGAAGAGAGAGAGCAAGATATTGAAAACCTATTTGAAGAAATAATGTCAGAAAACTTCCCTACCTGGTAAAAGAAATAGACTTCCAAGTCCAGAAAGCGCAGAGAAGCCCAAACAAAAGGAATCCAAAGAGAACCACACCAAGACACATCATAATTAAAATGCCAAGAGCAAAAGACAAGGAGATAATTTTAAAAGCAGCAAGAGAAAAGCAGTCAGTTACCTACAAGGGGGCACCCATATGTCTGTCAGTCGATTTCTCAACAGAAACTTTGCAGGCCAAAAGGGAGTGGCAAGAAATATTCAAAGTGATGAATAGCAAGAACCTACAGCCAAGATTACTTTACCCAGCAAAGCTATCATTCAGAATTGATGGTCAGATAAAGAGCTTCCCAGACAAAAAAAAGCTGAAGGAGTTCATCACCACCCAACCAGTATTATATGAAATGCTGAAAGGTATCCTTTGAGAAGAGGAAGAAGAAATTTCTGAACAACAAATTATGAACAACAAATACATATCTATCAAGTGAACCTAAAGATCAAGTGAATAAAAAATCTGATTAACAGAATAAACTGGTTAATAGAATAGAATCAGAGGCAGAGAAAGGGAGGGGACTGACAATTTTCAGGGGGAAAAGGGTGTTGGGGGTACAGGAAGAGACTGGACAATAATTGTACACCTATGGATGAGGACAGTGGGGGGATAAGGACAGAGGGTGGGGTGGGAACTAGGAGGAGGGGAGCTATGGGGGGAAAAAGAGGAACAACTGTAATAATCTGAACAATAAAGATTTAAAAAAAAGGAAATTTATTAACTGTGTGTCCACACATTGTGCCTGACTTCTGCCCCACACGACTCACTGTCTAATTGTGAGTCAGCCAGACTCTGTCAGGGCAGAGGGAGCAACAGGAGGTAGCTTGTCTTGGTGGCAGCGCAGGCTCTCTGATTAAAAGAGACCTCGCACTTCCTGTCTGCTCCGGCTACACTGCCACCAACAGTGAGCTGTGTGGTGGCGCCCACCACTATGGTCCAGAGTCCAGAATTATGGTAGCTTCAGGGGGCCTTATTATCAGGGAGGCCTTATGTTCAGGGGAGGCCTTATTATCAGAGAGATCTTATTTTCAGGGAGGTCTTATTTTCAGGGGGTGGCTTATATTTCAGCAAGAGGCAAAACTGCAAGTGGGTCTTACTTTCGAGGGATATCTTACTTTCGGGGAAACACAGTATAAACTTCATTTAGCAGGAGAGGGAAGCTGCTTTGAGAGGGGGTATTTTGCATGATAGGAATGATCTAGTAAGTTTAGAAGCAGAATGATCTGTACCAGAAAATCATTCTTCTTTACATCTGCTTAGAGATGGCTAATAATGAAAATAAGATTTATTGATTTCTATTGGTAGCAATATTTAAATTGTTGTCACTGAATTCTGATATGTGTTGTTTAATAAAAGACTATCTGATAAAAATAAAGCAAGAAAATATGTTTTAATTAAAAAAATAGTATATCCTTTATGAAAGTACTAACATCAACTCTTAGGCCCACACAATGGCTGCAGAGTAATACCAGTCATCCAGTCCATACTTCTCTTCATGCTGAACTGGCCACAGATATCACCTCTAACCTCTTTTTATATTATTACTAGTGGCCCGGTGCACAAAATTTGTGCACGTGGGGTGGAGGGAGGTGCATGCTCTCCAATCTGGGACATCCCTCTTGCAATCCGGGACTGCTGGCTCCTAATTGCTCACCTGCCAGATTACCCCTAACCACTCTGCCTGATGACCTACTTGCCCCAACTGCCCCCCTGCTGTCCTGATCGCCCCCAACTGCCCTCTCCTCCTGGCCTGATTGCCCCTAACTGCCTCTGCCTCGGCTCTGCCACCAAGGCTTTGTCCAGAAGGACGTCTGGAAGGTCTCTCAGTCTAATTAGCATGTTACCCTTTTATTAGTATAGATTTTTATACACCGCTTAGTCGTCTGTGAGACATATTCAATGTTGGCAAGTCTGTTTTCTCCAATAATAAGTACCTACTCTGTTCATGGAAGTGATCATCGTTAAAACGCCACCTCTGATTGACTTAAAGGGTATAGGCAAGCTGTGTATTGAAGGAGCTGCTGCACAGAAAGCTGGTCATACACAAAGCAAGGGAAATAAATATGGAAAGGGAACCCAGCCACCAAGTGTTCCAAATGAGTTCAAATCCGAAAGCCGCTGACTCATTCTTTGTTCCGATCCTAACCAAAAACTCAGTGAATGTCCTGCTACCTCTGAACATGTTCTATGGCATTCCTGGACCCATCTCAGAGCCCTTAAAGGCATTTGGCCACTTTCATTACTGCTTGTGATTGTCAGGTGAATTACAGTGGGATGGTTTGTAAAGATACCCCCATAGAAGTTCCCTTTTCTGGTATCTGAGCTCTGTTATCAGAAAGCCAAGTTATCACTATAATTGTGAGCTTAGTGTTGTTTTTTTAACAACTGTTTTTGGTTTTTGTTTTGTTTTGTTATATTTATGACAGATACAAACAAACAAACATTAAGCTCACAATTATTAAATGGACTAAATGACAGTGAGCACTCTGAAAGAACCTCACAGGATCTGTCCTAGACAAAGGAGGCCTTTGAAAACCAAGCAAGAGAAAGACTGCGTAATTTGGATGTGATTTGCAAGAAATGGCAGGTCAAGTTTCAGGCTTGTCAGCAGCTGTTCCTCTGTGCATAGCAGGTGTATCAAATTTGATTACTATGAAAATGGGACACATATGTTTACATGTATAATCTAAAGCCTATTTGTTGATGGTCCATTGAAAAACAGACCTCAGTCTCAGCTACAAATCCCCAAACTCTCAGGAAAGAAATGGCTCTATTAACAGATGCTAAAAGATTCATATTGCTTTAGGCTCATAAAGCTCCTGAGAAGAGCAAGAACAGAGTTGATTGGGGGGAGAACACTGCTCTGATTTTCCTTCCCCTTTTCCCACCACATCAACTCCTCTTCTTCCTCACCATCCACCAGATAAAGAATAAGTGTATAGTTTACAGGATTATTGTACTTATCATGGAAAATAAAACAAGATTTGGGGGTACTGCATTTGCCAAGGGCCCTTGGTTCCCAAAGATTTTCATTATTAATGAAACCCCCCCTTTGCTGCTAAATTTGTAAAGATGTTCTAATAACACTTTTGCAAAATAATTGCTCTGGGGAGAGTTTAAGATCTCATTGTATAAACCAAAGTCATTAGGAACAAATGAAAAACCTCATTTGTTTGTAAAGCATGAGCTGGTAAACCCACAGAACCCATAGTTATGAACAGTATAAATGAGTCCTGGGAGATTCCTGATGTCAGGACTGCAGGGAGAGAGGCCCCTGCTTGCGAGCACGGAGATTGTTTATGAAATGTGAATATCCCCATGGTCATTTCTGTTTAATTGCTGCCTCAAAGTAAATCCTTTAATGGAATTTTATCACCTGGGAAAGAAAGATGTGCCTGTTTTTTTCTCTAGGTATAGTATACATCATATACACAAGCAGAGTCCATTCTAGCTACCTTCATTGGAGATAAATGGGGTAATCTTTAGCTAAAAGAAAGTGCCTTAATTTTTGTAGGGTACTATCATTGCAGAAATCATTAGCTAATTAGTGTAACTACTATATTTTAAATTCCATTCTCTATTTAAATAGGATCATGACAGAGTTCATTTGTATGAACAAGTTTTAAAGCATACAAGTTCAGTATATCATTGTAAAATAAGTTATTTTTGTATTTCATTAATATGTTTAACTTGTTTTATGCTGACAAAAGCAAATGCCTAAAAACTAAATATTTGGAGTAGAAGTTAAAAATAAAATAAGTGGGTACAAAAGTAAAGGCATGCATCTTTTAGGAAAAAACTTTACTGAATTAAAGAATGCTGGTGAAATGAAACTCATATTTTAACTCACAGTAAATTCATACTTTAGTTATTAAGTGGCAAATTGTGAAGTAGATTGATAAATTAATATAAATAATGAAAAAACACTTTCAAAGATTTTGCTATGAAAGTTTTTGTTACTGCATTGTTTTTTCAGGTAAAATGATCAGGATTCATCTAAAATAGTAAGTTTATGTTTTAAGTTATTTTTATGTTTTAAGTTAACATAAAAAGAGCAACTAAGGATGATAACAGATTAATATTTAATGATGTGATAACATATTATTTAACATAATAAAATATGTTATTAAGGACAATATAATACAATTGTGTTCTATTTAACAAACATAATGTATATGTGAGGAGGAAAGAAGGTAAACAATGTAACATTCACGGCATTTGCCTCTGGCTCTGGAATTGTGGATAATTAGTCTTTGTTTTTTCTAACTCATATTATCTCAAATTTAATAATTTAATAACTTTTATAATTACTTTGTAAATAAGTAAATGTATAATTCCATTCATAAAGGTAAGATTCTGTTACTATTAAAATAAAATATTTTTGATATAGAAAAATGCTATTGAATAAGATGTAGTAATAACTCTGATGATACAGTTAAAATATCTCCCATAGAAAACTATTATTTATCAAAGAAAAAAGATCACACTATTTTAAAATATAAATTTTGACCAGCAACTGCCTGGAGGACTGGGCAAGTCAAGGTTATTGCTTTGGGCTTAATTTTTCACCCTAATTGGGCAGGGCTAAAGTACATGAGTTCTATGGTCCATCCCTTATCTTATAGTACAAGATTCTTTTTATTAGCAATTGCATTAACATTGAAATGTGGTTTTAATTATTTTCAAAGACAATGAGAAAATTTTCTCAAATCACTAGCTTCTCTAAGAGTACCTCTCTTTCAGGGGCACTATTCATCCTATTGATATAAGTATGGCTTACCATTTAATTAATTTTAATTAATTTGCAGTTAATGAATTCATTAATTCATTAATCTAACTAGAAATTAAAAGACAGCTTTGGTTGAGGCTTCTTCCCCAACATTGCAAATCTTGTCCTGCCTTATAAATACTAAAATTAACTTCTTCCAAGGCAGACAACCCGTGACTAGCCCAGCTGAGTGGCCCAGTTGGTTGGAGCATCATCCTGTACACCAAAAAGGCTGTGAGTTTGATTCCTAGTAAGGGCACATACACAGGTTGCCACTTCGATTCTCAGAGCACATATGGGAAGCAATCTCTCTCTCTCTCTCTCGCACTCTCTCTCTCTCTCTCTCTCTCTCCCTCTCTCTCTCCCTCCTTTCCCTTTCACAAAACATAGTGAGAATTAAATACATATCAGACTAAAAAATAAACTGCACTTATGAATGTTGATTCTGTTTTAATATCTTCTACACCCAACTCTTAGTCTATCCCCATTCTTTAGTCCCTTGGCTGCTGCCAAGCAAGCCACTAGAATAAAACTTAAAGTTATTTAGAAGGAATACGTGACATTTTGTACCTAAGTGTCAGTTTCCTCATCTGGAAAATGAGATAATAATTCCTTACAAGGTATTATAATGATGAGATGAGATAATGTTTATTCAGGGCTTGGCACAGTGCCTGAATCACATCAACAGCTCAGTATAGGCTTTACCAAAATGCTGTTCATAGACAAGTGCAAGGGACATAAAAGATTGCCTCAAAATGTGGTAACGACATTCCTACTTCTCTCTATTTTTATTGCTATTATTATTCAGACTAGAGGCCCCAGTGCACGAATTCATGCACCAGTGGAGTCCCTCGGCCTGCTCTGTGGGATTGGGCTGAAACCAGTTCTCAAAAATCCCCTAAGGGGTTCTGGATTTCGAGAGGGTACAGACCAGGCTGAGGGACCCCCACCGGTGCACTGTTGGGGCTGGGGAGGGATGTAGGAGGTTGGCTAGCTGGGGAGGGGCCACAGGAGAGCTCTAGAACCTGTCCAGCCAATTTCACTCAGACCTGATCACCTGGACCCCAGCAGCAAGCTAACCTACCGGTTGGAGCATCTGATCCCTGGTAGTCAGTGCATGCCATAGCGAGTGGTTGAACAGTCTTAGCATATCATTAGCATATTACACTTTGATTGGTTGAACAGCTGACAGGTCAACCAGACACTTAACATATTAAGCTTTTATTATATAGCATATGATGGCAACAAATACTCCTATCATTCCTAAATGAGTCCTGGACTAAAAGAAAAGCAAAAATAAAGTTTTAAACAACCTCACTAAAAGTGAATGAGCAATTATAAAAATCATGACTGACAATACATCTCAATTCAAGACATTCCAATAAAATACTCTTCTACCAGTAAAGTTATACTTAACTTTACTGCTATACTTGTCAATGAAATATGCCACTGAATCAGCATACAAACCCTGGAAACCAGAAGAAATATTATTCCTTTTTTAAATTTTTATTGTTGAAAGTATTACATAGGTCCTCCTTTTCCCCACATTAACCTCTTTCAGCGCTTTTCTGTCCTCCTCCCCCCACAGGCCCTCACCACTCCATTGTCCATATCCAGGAATCATGCATATATGCATAAAGGTTCATTGGTTGATATCTTCCCCCTGCCCACCCTCCCCTGCTTCCCCCTAAGGTTCAACAGTTTGTTCATGCTTCTATGACTCTGGGTCTATTTTTGATCATCAGTTTATTTGGTATCTCTCCAAGGCCCCTGGCAAAGGAAGAACATAATTCCATGTGAAAGGTATAGTCAGTGACCAGGGGAAAGAACACCAGGCAGTGATGCTGTGAGCCAAGTCCTAACATGAAGCAGCCAGGACTGCTCTGTTTCCAGGGAGTCCTCTCACCAGTGTCCATACAGTGGCTGCTCAATCCCATCAAAACTTAAACATCTAATCTAATAAAAGCGAAACATGCATACTGACCACACCTCCGCTATGCCCCAAGCCATGCCAAACAGCCAATTTGAGTGACTATATACAAATTAACCTAACCAAGATGGCAGCCAGCAGCCACGGAGCTGGAGCAAGCAGGAGGTTTGGTTGCCCTGGCAATAGAGGAAGCCAAGCTTCCCACCTGCTCTGGCCATCTGTGGCCTCTGCACAAGGCAACAAAATTTCCATTATAGAAGATAAGTAAATCCCAGATACCTGCTGCCACCTAGTCTTGCTGGGAGTTTGGGTGGCTAGAAGCTTTGGCCAGCCTGCAAACAGCCATCAGCCACTCACCCAGGATGGCTGCAACCTCATGGGGTGAAGATCCCCACTGGGAGGCTTGGCCAGCCTGAAAACAGCCCTCAGCCCCTACCCAAGCTGGCAGGCACCCCAGTGGGGAACCCCATCCTGAAGAGGGTGTAGCCAGTTTGAAAATAGCCCTCAGTCCCTCACCCAGACTGGCCAGGCACCCTAGAGGGTCCCCCACTCTGGTCTGGAACACCCTTCAAGGCAAACCAGATAGCTCCCACCCATGCACTAAGCCTCTATCCTATCCTATATAATATGCAAATTGACCACAAGAGCAGAACGACTGGGAATGACTGGTCACTATGAAACACACTGACCACCAGGGAGCAGATGCTAAACGCAGGAGCTGCCCCCTGGCGGTCAGTGCACTCCCACAGGGAGAGCTCTGCTCAGCCACAAGCCAGGCTGAGGGCTACCAGTACAGCAGTGGTGATGGGATCTTCACGCGCTTCCTCAGCAGTGCTAAGGATGTCCGACTGCAGTCTAGGCCTGCTCCCCGCTGGCAAGTGGACATCCCCCATGGGCTCCCGAGCTACCAGAGGGATGTCTGACTGCCAGCTTAGGCCCTATCCCCTGGACAGAGGGCCTAAGCCAGCAGGTGGGCATCCCCTGAGGGATCCCAGACTGCAAGAGGGCACAGGCCAGGCTTAGAGACTCCCCCCCACCCCGAGTGTACAAATTTTTGTGCACCAATCCTCTAGTATTTTATAAGCATCAAAGGAAAAGCAGTTTTCAAGGAAAAGGCAGTTCAAGAACCTATCTGCATGGCCCTTTGATGCTCATAAAACAGAGATGAAGAAACCTGGTAGAGAATACACCAACTATGTTTAAAACTACTGTTGAAATGATGTTCAATACTTCTTTATATTGTAATTTTGCATATTTGTAAAGAGGAATATGTTGCTCTCTCTATATGAAAGAAAAAAAGACTGCTGGGAAGAGGGAGTCATTTTAACTCTTAATGTTCCAAACATATCAAAAGTTGACATTTAAAAATAGCAGCAGTACTTTAAAATGGCTTTTATAAGTAAAATAAATGTACATTAAGTGGGACATTCACTTTACATAAACTAAAATTGCATGAAATTATATTTTATATATTTCATAAGTCCCATATATAAAGCATTATTTCTATTGGGTGGGAATGGAAAGTTATGGTGAGGACTTAGAGTCTGGGCTATCAAACCATTTATAAAATGCTAGGAGCCTGGTGCATGAAATTCATGCACTAGGGGGGGTTCCTCAGCCCAAGCTGCCCCCTCTCACATATTGGAAGCCCTCAGGGGGTGTCCTACTGATGGCTTAGGCCCTCTATCTGCTCCCTTTGGGTTGTGGGCCTAAGCCACAGTCTGGCCTCCCTTTCTGGGAGGCAACCAGGCTAATCAGGGGAAGCCAGCAGCCCCATTACCCCGCTGCTGCAGCCACAGCCACCAAGGTGTTTTCATCAACACAGACTCCAGTCCCTTCACCATGAAAAAATGACAATTTTCTTTAGGCATTTTCAAGATGTACCTGTCACAGGATATGACTTTTTTTTTCTTTTTTTTTTTTATCCTCACCTGAGGATATATTTCCATTGATTTTTAGAGAATGTGGAAGAGAAGGGAAAAACAGAGAGAAACATCAAAGTGAGAGGAACACTTTGATTGGTTGCCTCCTGCATGAGCCCTGACCTGGGCCCTGGCCAGGGAGGAGCCTGCAACCTAGGTACATACCCTTGGTCAGAATTGAACCCAGACCCTGCAGTCAGCAGGTTGAGGCATTATGCACTGAGCCGAAATGGCTAGGGCAGGATATGACATTTCTTAGCCCTCCAGCAATGGACCTTCAATTATGTTCTCTAAAAGTGTGGTGGGAAAATCCTAGATTGCCTTTAGGGATTCTTATTACCCAAGTTACTAAGAATATTACCAGTGGCATACGGGGAGCTTAGCCAGTGAGCGGTAAGAAAGGTGTAGTTCACTCCAATCCCAGCTCCACTCCTGCCCAGGCCTGTAACCTCTGGCCGAGGATGCAGGCCTGGCTGGGGAACCCCAGACCTCTATGATCACTGGCTCTGCCCATGCCCAGGCCTTCAGTCTCTGCTTGAGGTTTCAGGCCTGAGCAGAAGACCCTCAAGCCCCTCCAACTGCCAGCTTCACAGAGCCCCGGCCTCTGCGATCACTTACTCTGATCCTGCCCTGTGCCATCGCCAACTCCACCCCTGCCCCACTACAGCCTCTGACCAAGGCTACAGGCCTGGCCAGAGGACCCCCAGGCCCCTGCATTGCTGGCTCTGCCCATGCCCAGACCCCTGCAATAACAGGCTCTGCCCCTTCCCCTCAGATCACCGGCTCTACCCCTGCCCAGGCCCTGAGATCACCAGCTCTGCCCCTGCCCCACTGCAGTCTCTGTCCAAGGCTACTGGCCTGGGCAGGGACCTCCAGATCCCTGCTTTGCTGGCTCCACCAGTGCCTAGACCCCTGCAATCACAGACTATGCCCCTGACCCTCTGATCTCTGGCTCTGAAGAGCCCAGGCCCCTGTGATCTGGCCTTTCCCCTGCCCCTGGCTGGGTAGGGCACCCTCATATGCCTCCGATTGCTGGCTCTGCCCCTGCTCCCTCCAATCACTAGCTCCTCCCTTGCCCATGCCTGAGGCCTCTGGTGAAGGCCTCTGGCCTGGGTAAGGGACCCCCTTCCCCCTCTGATTGTCTGTTCTGCCCCTCAGGCCCCCACCACCTGCCTGGATAACAGGCCTGACTACTTCAGTGGCGGGGCAGAGCCACACTGGGCGCCACCATTTTGTGGCCATGGGAGCGGCCATCTTTGTGATGGAGTGATGCCTAATTTGCATATTACTCTTTTATTAGATAGGATAATTGCTAAAGCACAAAAAAAGATAGAAAAAAAATTAATCCAGACAACCTAAAAAAGTAAAGACAAAGAGAAAGAGACATCAAAGAAAAAGTGGATTCCTGGCAGAAGGGTCTGTTGGTTGGAGAATTGACACATGCATTGAAAGCTCATTAGTTTGATTTCTGGTTGGGTTACACACCTGGTTTGCAGGTTCATTTCCCAGTCAGGATGTTTATGGGAGACAACTGATCAATGTATCTATCTCCTCTCTCTCTCTCTCTCTCTCTCTCTCTCTCTCTCCTTCCCTCCCTCCCTCTTCCCCTTCCCTGCCTTCTTCCCTCTTTAAAAAAATCAACAAAAAGAAAAGAAAGGGTAGAAACACAGAAAGCACACAAGTGAAAAATGTGCAGAGAAACTAAAATGACAGGAAGGCATGACAAAGACTTACAAAAAAAGGTAAAGGGAGAAAAAGCAAACAGTGAGAGGAGAATTTTCGAATTGACTTACCTAAAAATATTTTTGGATGGATTTTAAACACATTCAACTGAAAAGCCTTGAGGAATACTGTTATTTAACACACAATTAATGCATGGGGGCGGGGGGCTCTCAGCCTGGCCTGCAACTACACAAGCGTTCTACCCCTGCCCTCCCCAGAGGCCTTCCATGGTCGGAGTGGAATTCTTGCCTCCTCGCCACAGTGACATAGCAAGCATTCCGCCAGGCCGCTCACACTGCCTGCTCTCAGCAGCTGCCTCCCTGGGACTAGAGGACTCCAGAAGGGATGAGAGGACTGGGCGCCACCATTTTGTGGTTATTGGTGCTGCCATCTTGTGAAAGAGTGATGGTTAATTTGCATTTTACCTTTTTAGTAGATAGGATTTCAAAACACAGAACACTTATGATATACAGAATCAATTATACCTCAAAGAGCTCCAAAAAAAATCTAACTGCTTTAGCACAAAAGTAAACTAATTATATGTCTATGATGACTCACTCTCAAACAGTGAACAGCAGGGTACTTAGTGTAAATAGCTCTAAGAGCATAATTAATTTAAAATTAAATAGGTATACAGTTGTAGTAGAAGTTATGAAATAGCTTATAATTGCCCTAAATGATTGCATTAAAAAATTAAATAAATTATTGCCTATCACCCATAGCTTAATGAATCCTTATCAATGAATATTTAAACTTCTTCATCATTCAGCTATGGTCAGAGTACTGTAAATCTAAGTGCCTGCTGGGATATAAAGATTAAGTGTGTGTGTGTGTGTGTGTGTGTAATATTGATTAGGAATCAGTACTTTAAGTTAACATTTAAGATGAAAGAGAAGAATGGGAATGACACATCAGTTACAACAGAAAATCCAGAAGCATTGTTCTCATTCAAATCATAGCCCAGCCCTAAGTGTTCACAAAAACTCCAATGGATGACATTGGGCTCCACCATAACAAAATAACTATTATTGCCCAGAATAATGCATAGCAACAGTCATTATCTTTTTTATTTCCTTATAGAAAGGTTTAAAATTACATTGGTTTATTGTACCTATCAAAATACTATATCTATAAATATGAGGGTCTGTGGGAATGTGGTTTAACTTAATTTCTAATGTATTGTCAAGATTATTGAGGTTCCTATATCAAGAAACAAGAAGAATCTCAAATAAACAACTGAACTTTATGCTTATAGGAATTAGAAAAAGAACAACAAATCCCAAAGTGAATACAGGAAAGAAAATAATAAAGATCAAAGCAAAATTAAACAAAATTGAGTCTAAGAAAAAATAATACAAAAGATCAATGAAATCAAAAGTTGATTCTTTAAATAGATAAACAAGATTGGTCAACCTTTAATCATACTCATCAAGAAAAAAAAAGGACACAAATAAATAAAATCAGAAATGACAGAGAAGTAACAACTGACTTCATGGAAATACAAGAAATTATATGAAAATATAAACCACTGTATGCCAACATATTGGACAATATAGACAAAATTGATAAATTTTAGAAACATACAATCTTCCAAACTAAATCATGAAGAGTCATAAAACCTGATTATATTACAAGTAATAAAATAGAAGCTGAAAAACAAAACAAAACAAAAAAACTTCCCAATGAACAAAAGTTCTGGACTAGATGGCTTCTCTGATAAATTTTACCAAAGATTAAAAGAACTGATACCTATCCTTCTCAAACTATTCCAAAAAATTCAAAAGGAGGGAAGACTCCAAAACTCATTTTATGAGGCCAGCATTATCCTCACTTCAAAACCTAATTCTAAGGACACAAGTAAAGAAAGAAAATTATAGGCTAATAACCCTGATAAACATACTTGCTAAAATCCTCAACAAAATATTAGCAAAGTGGATCCAGCTGTACAATAAAACTATCATACACCATGATCAAGTGGAATTTATTCCAGGGATGCAAAGTTGGTATAATATCTGCAAATCAATAAATGTGATACATCACATAAATAAAATGTAGGATAAAAATCACACAATCATATCAATATAAGCAGAATAAGTTTTTGGTAGAATCCAGCATCCACTTATGATAAAAACTTTCAGGAAAGTGTGAATACAGGGAGCATATCTCAAGATAATAAAGGCCAAACCTACAACCAACATCATATTCAATGGGCAAAAACTAAAAGGCCTGTGCCCACTCACAGTCTGGGACCCATCGGGGGATGTCCACATGTTAGCGTGCCTGGCCAGCCTGGGTGAGGGGCTGATGGCTGTTTGCAGGCTGGCCAAGCCCCCCAGCAGGATCCCTCACCCCATGAGGGTATGGCCAGCCTGGTTGAGGGGCTGTTGGCTGTTTGTACGCTGGCCACAGCTCCCATTGACCCAACATCTCAGCAAGGCTGGCTAGAATCAGGTTACTGGGGTTTATTTACCTTCTATAATTGAAACTTTGTTGCCTTGAGTAGAGGCCCAGCCAGCCTAGGCAGGCAGTTTCCTCCATTGCTGGTGCAACGGAAGCCTCCTGTTTGCTATATCTCTGTGGATACCGGCCGCCATCTTGGCTGGGTTAATTTGCATATGGCCGCTCTGATTGACTGGTGGACGTGGCTTAGCTTGTAGTGGGCATGGCTTAGGTGTAACAGAGTGGGGGTCAATTTGCATATTACTCTTTTATTAGATTAGATTATTATAATTGTATTATTTTATATACAAACATCTGTAAATCTACTTTGGGCTCATCCTATGTCTATCACTCAACAATATTTGACGCTTATGGGACATTTTTCAGCAACATTATTGCAAATGTTAAATAAATATTATCACACTATCATTATAAAGAAGAGTAATGAATTATTTTTACTTTCTTTTTGAGACAGAGATTATATCTAAGAAATCAGTCCTAAGTCTTAATCATAGGAGGAAAAATAAATAAAAAGAAAATGTTGATGTGCCTGAATAAATCTCAGTGCTAAGAGCAATGATTATGTTATTTTGAGAAAATGTGGAGGGAACTTCTTCTTTATAGTGGTTGGTAGCAGTTGCAATAAACCTTATACTCCATCAATCTGAATCCATCAGTGTAATCTACCATATTTTCCAGTGTATAAGACGACTGGGCATATAAGATGACCCCCAACTTTTGAGAAGATTTTCCTGGGTTAAAAAGTCTGGAAGGAGACCGTATGCGGCACAAAAAGGAGCCGACCGGAGACACTTGTGGTCTCCATCCGGCTCCATTGAAATGAATGGAGTGCGGCTGTTTTTGAGCTCCCCCCACTGTATGTGGCGACCGCAGATTTTCCAGTCTGGCTCGGAAGTTTCAGCACCCGCCCTATAAGAGGACACCCGGCATATAAGACGACTCCTGACTTTTGAGAAGATTTTGACCTTGAATGCTCAGAGATCTTGATAGTATCAAGACACCACTGGTCAAATATAACTCATAATTCTGCATTGGAAATATAGTCAATAATATTCCAATAACTGCATGGTGTTGTTGGAAGAGTACGATATTTATTGGGATAATCACTTAGTAAGTTATATAGTGTTTAATCACTGGGGTGTACACCCCATTGAGTGTCTGCCCCCTGGTAGTCAGTATGTGTCATAGTGACCAGTTATTCCCAGTGGTTCTGCTGTTAGGGTAATTTGCATATTACCTTTTTATTATACAGGATTATTGACTATATTCTTGCAAGTAATTTTATTAATTATTTTATTACTAAAGGCCTGGTGCATGATATTCATGCATGGCGGGGGGGGCGGTATGTCCCTCAGCCTGGCCTGCACCCTCTCACAATCCAAGACCACTGGCTCCTATCTGCTCACCTGCCTGCCTGATCATCCCTAAGCCCTCTGCCTGCCTGATCACACCTAACCACTTCTGCCTTAGCCCCTCTGTGGCAGCTTTGTCCAGAAGGACGTCGAATGATGTCTAGAAGGTAGTTCAGCTATCTGGTCTAATTTGCATATTATGCTTTTATTAGTATAGATTTTTCATATGAACATCTGTAAACCTACTTTTGGCACACTATGCACAGCTGAGACATCGTTAATAGAGAATTTCATGCACCTTGTGACCTCTACTTATACAAATATTGTCAGGTAGTCATTACTGGTTATAAAAACAAATTTCCATTTTGACAAAGAAATTCACAATAAGATTAATTCAAATAGCAAGAACACTTATTGCATTTCATATATTATAGGGGCCTGGTGCACAAAAATTGGTGCACTTGGGGTGTCCCTCAGCCCGGCTTGTGCCCTCTCTCAGTCTGGGACCCCTCTGGGGATGTTCACCTGCTGGCGTGCCTGGCCAGCCTGGATGAGGGGCTGATGGCTATATGCAGGATGCCCAAGCCCCCCAGTGTGGACCCTCACCCCATTGGGGTGTGGCCAGCCTGGGTGAGGGTCTGAGGACTCTTTACAGGCTTTTAGGCTGCCCACAGCCCCTTCAGGTTTTGGGTCCCTACTGGGGTACTTGGCCAGGCTGGGTGCGGGGCTGAGGGCCGTTTTCAGACTTTCAGGCTTACATGAGTGTAAGACACCAGCCTAGACACCCTTGGAAGACACTCAACAGTGTGCCTGTGCTCAGGTCTCACCCCTTCAGTTGTGTACCTGCATGCCACAGTCCTGAGGCTCATCATTAGTTTCCACTGATGCACGCACACAAAAGAGGGAGTGTGCACCCATGAGTGGACACACCAACAACCAAGACCTCATGCTGCTTAAGGGTATGAGTCAGGCTCTGCTTTCTGTCACTGGCTGGCAATGCTGAGTACACCTATAGATAGTCGCCCCCAGCATTGCTCTAGGCCTGCACTTGACCTGGTCATCATCCCTGGTCCTCACTCACCCACAGCTCCCATTGACCCAACGTCCCAGCAAGGCTGGCTGGAAGCAGGTGTCTGGGGTTTATTTATCTTCTATAATTGAAACTGTTGCTTTAAGCTGAGGCCTAGGCAGGTAACGAAGCCTCCTGTCTGCATCAGCTCTGTGGCTTCTATAATTGCAACTATGTTGCCATGAGCAGAGAGAGGCCCAGCCGGCCTAAGCAGACAGTTTACTCCTGGTGTAATGGAAGCCTCCTGTTTGGTTCAGCTCTGTGGCTTCTATAATTAAAACAATGTTGCAACTATGTTGCCAGGAGCAGAGAGAGGCCCAGCAGGCCTAGGCAGACAGTAACACTTGGTGCAACGGAAACTTGCTGTTTGCTCTAGCTCTGTGACTGCCAGCCTCCATCTTGGCTGGGTTAATTTGCATATAGCCACTCTGATTGGTTGGTGGGTGTGGCTTAGGCATCCCAAAGAAATGGTCAATTTTAATATTACTCTTTTATTAGATAAAACTAGGGGCCCGGCGCATGAAATTCATGTACGGTGGTCCCTCGGCCTGACCTGCATTCTCTTCAATATGGAGTTCTTGGGGACTCTCACAATCCAGGACCTCTGGTTCTTAACCGCTAACCTGCCTGCCTGCCCTAACCACTCTGCCTGCTTTCCTGCCTGCCTGATCCCCCTAACTGCCCTTCCCTGCTGGCCTGGTCACCCCTATTAGCTTTCTTTTTTAATCTTATCCCCTTCACGTACAATTCTATTTGACTTCCTTATTAGCTTCTTCCTCTCACATAATTTTTCTCCTTTATGTAACACTTTTCCTACTGACCCATCAGTTATAAACTTTTCTTTCCTCTTTATTTCCTACTTCTGTTCCATCATCATTCTTCCCATTTTTCTACTATCCTCCTTCCCTTCCCACATTCCTTCTTTCCTTTATCTTTACCCCTGCCCACCCTCCTCTTTTTCTTCCTTCCCACCTTAATTTTTTTCTTCACTTTCTCCCTCTGACCTGCTTTGATCCCTCCTCCATTCTTCCCAAGGCTGCTCCCCACCCCTTGGCTGAGGCCTTGGAATGGACCCATCACTTAGGCCTCTGCCGCCTGGGAATCCAATGCGGGGCAGTTGCGGGCACACTAAGCCTCTGTGTGCATGTGCCCCACACGATCGGTCCATTCCAAGGCCACAGCAGAGGGTGGGGCCGGCTGGCTGCTCCCTGCCCCTTTGGCTGCCACCTGCGAATCCATCAAGGGGCACATGCACATGGAGGCCTAATCCGTGTGCCCCGTGCAATTGGTCCATTCCAAGGCCACAGCCTCTGGGCCAGCTGGCTGGTCCCGCCCCTTCGGCGCGGGCTCACTCTTCCCACCCCGCCTGGGGGAGAAGGGAATGGCTTACTGGCTGGCTCGCTCCTCCCGCCCTGCGGCTATGGCCTGGATCCTGAAGCAGAGGTCTTCCGTCTGCCCTGCTGGACCCCAGGGCTGTAGCCTCCACCTTCTTGCCTGGACTAATTTGCATGCAGTTGCTCTGATTGGCTGGTGGGCGTGGCTTAGGCATACCGAAGAAATGGTCAATTTTAATATTACCCTTTTATTAGATAAGATTTTTCTTTTATATAGCTTTCACAAAACACTTCTGTTCGGTACCATACTCCTATCTCAAGACAGATTCCCTAAAACTTTGATGAAGGAATATAATCAGTTAACTGGGATTTTTGCTCTAATCAGCAAAGAAAAGCAAAACAAACTGATTAAATAAAAACATTTACAAAATATTCAAAAGATGTTCTTGGTTAACTACAGATTCTGCCCAATCAGCTAAACTTTTTGAAATAACAAGACTTTAATATGGAGAAATGATGGGGAAAAGGAAGGCTATTTTTACACACTGTTCTTTCTGTTTAATAGCTCCTTTCCCTCTTTGCCTAGGGAACATATACCTTTCCTGTAGACCACAGGTAAGTTGTCACTCTGCAAGAATTTCAATCTCACTGCCAGGTCAAATTGTCCTCTTCACATAAACCTCCCTTCTGGATCGCTATGTGGTTAACATCTTACAGTATGACATCTAATCAGCCTCCATCTACCACTGGACTGTAAGCTTCAGAAAGGCAGAAACTGTTTCCTTTTGCTCAGGTTTGGATTGCCACTTGGTGCCTTTTATTATGTCAGGCATGTGGCAGAAACAAAATATATTTGGTACTCAAATCAAGTACTCTAACAGTTTGAATGAATACTACTTAACTAAATCAAGAAGACTTGTTATTATGGAAAAATGGGCAACACTAATTTATTTAATTTTATTTATATAAGCATCCTATATAATATGCAAATTAACCCTCATGCCCTGAAAAAATGGCTGCTTACAACCAGGTCAGCAGGGAGGTTAGTGAGGGGTGACCTAATGACTGAACAGCAGGCTGCATGGGGCAACCAGGCTGGCAGGGGAGGCAGTTCGGAGTGACCAGGCCAGCAGGGGGCAGTAAGAGGTGACCAGGCCAGTGGGGGGGGGGCAGTTAGGGGCAACCAGGCCGGCAGAGGGGGCAGTTAGGAGTGACCAGGCCGATAGGGAGGGGCATTTGGGGGCAACCTGGCCAGCAACAGGGGCCAGTTTAGGGGCAACCGGGCAGCCAGGCAGGTGATCAATTAGGAGCCAGCAGTCCAGGATTGTGAGAGGTATGTCCTAGGATTGAGCCTAAACTGGCAGCCAGACATTCCATGAGGGGTTCTGGATTAGAGAGGGTGCTGGCTGGGCTGAAGAATCCCACCCCCCAATGCACAAATTTCATGCACAGGGCCTCTAGTATGATATAAATAAACAAAACTGTGTACCTTCAAGTAGGTTGTTCACTATATTTTCTCCTCTCACCTCAAATGTTCTAAGAACATTTATAATGGAATTCACACACAGGGTGGTTCATGAAGTTCTCTATTAACAATGTCTCAACTGTGCACAGTGTGAAATAAAGAACTAGACAAACAAATCACAGTACAGAATGCTGTATTACCTAATGTAATACAGCATGCAAAAATGAGCGCTACTAAAAATACAGGTTAATCAGTTTTAAGCTATTTAACATTATCCATTGAGAATACAAATACCCTTTATAGCATCCTTCCTAAACTCTTAGAAAATTAATAATTAAACAATTTCTGATATTCTGATAGGGAACAAAACACTTTTTATACCAGGTGTTTGTAGGAGGTAAAGAGATACATGACTTGTAAAAGCAATATTGATCAACATAGTAAAATAATGCTTTGAGCAAAATAGTTTAATATATGTAAGAAAAATATGAGATCTACTAGAGGCCTGGTGCATGAAATTCATGCACTCAGGTGAGGGGGGGTCCCTCAGCCCGGCGTGCTCCCTCTCACAGTCCAGGAGCCCTCAGGGGATGTTCAACTGATGGCTTAGGCCTGCTCCCTGCTTAGGGCCTAAGCCACGGGGAGCAGGCTTTAGCCATCAGTCAGACATCCTTAGCGCTGCTGTGGAGACAGGAGAGGCTCCTGCCACCACCGTTATGCTCACCAGCTGTGAGCCTGGCTTCTGGCTGAATGGTGCTCCCCCTATGGGAGTGCACTGACTACTAGAGGGCAGCTCTTACGTTAAGGGTCTGTCCCCTGGTGGTCAGTGTGTCTCATAGTGACTGGTCATTCTGCCATCAGGCTGAAATTGGCTCTCCGATATCTCCCGAGGGGTCTCAGATTGTGAGACAGTGCAGGCCAGGCCGAGGGACCCCAATGGTGCACTATCGGGATTGAGGAGGGACGCAGGAGGTTGGCCAACCAGGGTGGGAGGGCTCCAGGGGTTGTCCAGCCCATCTTGCTCAATCCCAATAGGCTGGACCCAACAGCAAGCTAACCTACCGGTCAGAGCATTTGCCCCCTGGTGGTCAGTGCATGTCATAGCAACTGGTCGACCAGTTGACTTTTTGTTCCCTGATGATCAGTGCATGTCATAGTGATCAGTTGAGCAGCCTTAGCATATCACTAGCATATTACACTTTGATTGGTTGAACGGCCAATTGAATGACTGCCCACAGCATATTAGGCTTTTATTATATAAGATTTTGAAATTAAGTTATAAACTGCCTGTTTTATAATGCAAAATAAAATGCAAGCATTTGTATTTTTAATGGGAAATGAGTTAAAGTAATATTTAAAATGGTATGTTTCTTGGGGACATCTATAAAAATAAATTCTAGACATAAATTTAGAATATCTACTAATTTCATAAATCCATATCTATATCATTACATAAGCAGATAAAATTCTTTGCATTTATAGTGAAAAGAATTAATGATAAATGATAAAATATATAATAATTGGTAGAGTAAATACACAACTTTTGAAATACATTGTAAATGTTAATCATCAAGTGCCATGCTTATGTCTGGATTATACTCAGCTACTCAAGGGTGTGATTTATCAGTTCTTAATCTTGAATCCTCTCCTTAAGTTATATTCACTCCCTAGGCAATCTCATCTACCTGCTGGTCTTACCATTTCTGGTGCAATGGTCTTCAAAAAAGGCATTTATTCCTTGAGGTTTAAGGGAAGACTTTTCAAGGAGCACCTAAATATATGGATAGTGTTATGGCAATCAAGTTCCACATGCTAAATCTATATGGATTATTATCTTTTCATAAAAACCCTTCTCCACTTTCTCTCACTTTCCATGAGAAGGTGTAATTCTCATTTGCTTATCTCATATATTCTGAGGGTACATTGCACTGCAGTACCAAATAAAGAGAAAATTTTAAATATCGGTGTTGATCTCTGGAAAAATAAGCTTTCAACTTGTAAAACTTCATTGCTCCCATAAAATTTGAAGAATAAACTAATTCAGTTGTCAAATGATAATTTAAAATTTTTAGTGATAGATTACTGTGTGATTTCTGGCACAAAACTTGGAAAGATTTTGAAGAATTATGTTACATTGCTATACAAGATGCCTTCTATTCTAATTTATTTATTTTTATGTACAAGATTTCTCAGTATTTTAGCATAAAAATATGAATGAATTGATGTTGAAACTTTTCTCATTCTATCAGTGAGTAATATTTATTTGTGAATATATAAGCTAATTGGAAAAAGGCCAATCCCAATTTTCACTTTTGTACTTAATTTTTATACTTGGAAATTATTTGTCAAAGTTTGCAATGTATTTTGTTTCAAAAACCAAGAATCTTAATGAGATGAAGAGAAATCAAACAAAAAATTAGATATTCAAAGTTTGCAATGTATTTATGTTTATCAATCATATACTAACTCAGGGCACAGTGCACGATTGAAATTGCACAAGGAGGCACCCCATGGGAGGCCGGGACCCATGCCTGACCCACATAGCACCTGCCATGATGTTGTGTCTGCTGGGTGGGGGCAGGTACTCCTGTGTGTTGGCCAGCCCCCAGCCCAGCCTCCATGTGGCTGCTGGCATGGGGGCAGCAGGCAGTCCCCTCCCGCCCATCTGTACACAGTTCCTCCTGAGCAGTCATGATGCTTGGCTAATTAGCATATTCCCTGTTTATATAGATAGACAACAATTGTAATGAAAACCTAATTAAGAAAACAATTTATCAAGATTTTATAATGAAAAAGTTGTTTGTTTATAAAATGTTGTCTGTGTTTTCTATTACAGAGAAGTATGATATGGTTATTCAAAGGATATTTTCAAGCAAAATATATTATACTAGAGGCCCGGTGCACGAAAATTTGTGCACTTGGAGGGGAAGGGGGGGTTCCCTCAGGCCAGCTTGTGCCCTATCGCAGTCTGGGACCCCTGGGGGATGTCCACCTCCTGGCTTATGCCTGCTTCCCAGGGTTTCAGGCCTAAGCTGGCAGTCAGACATCCCTCTGGCAGCCCAGGAGCCCTTGGGAGATGTCCACATGCCAGCAGGGATCAGGCCTAAGCTGCAGTCAGACATCCTTAGCACTGCTAAGGAGAAGGGAGAGGCTCCCATCACCACTGCTATACTGGCAGCTGTAAGCCTGGCTTGTGGCTGAGCAGAGCTCCCACTGTGGGAGTGCACTGACCACCAGGGGGCAGCTCCTGCGTTTAGTATCTGCTCCCTGGTGGTCAGTGTGTTTCATAGTGACCAGTCATTTCCAGTCATTCTGCTGTTATGGTCAATTTGCATATTACCCTTTTATTATATAGGATTAGAATACAATTTGATGAAAGAGAAAAGAAAACTATAAAATTTGTGACTATTTTAAATGACTAATTGTGGGCATGAAATAGATATGATGGTTTGATTCCATTGGATACCTTAAGAGATTTTTTAATAATTTTATTGAAAAAAATGTCAATTTACAATAGCTAGAAGTTAAATCCTTACAATTGTCTTTAGGTGTTATGGAGAGTTTTAGAATTAGACTTAAAAATGTTATTTTAAGAAATTCACATGCATAAAAGTTTGAGGTCTTTCGGATTATTCTAGTGAATTGTCATTAATACCTTTCTCTTATCCCCAAACAATCATTATCTACTGTCACTCTTTCTTCCTCAATCATGCTCAGATATGTCCACTTCTCCTCATTTCTACCACAGCTTTAAAGGCTAGAAGTCTTGTCTTAACCGGTTTGGCTCAGTGGATAGAGCATCGGCCTGTGGACTCAAGGGTCTCAGTTTCGATTCCAGTCAAGGGCATGTACCTTGGTTGCACTCTATCCCTCTCCATTCCTCTCTGTAAAAACATCAATAAAATATATTTAAAGGCTAGAAGTCTTCCCTGATCTTGTCCAGTTTGCATATGACAGCTTCTCAGATCTGAGTTTCATTTTCACTGTTGTGTGATTATTTTTATTCTGCCCATCTTCTGGTTCTCTTCAGTGTTTCCACCTGCCCTGACACTTCATCTTTAGGGTTTGCAAGGGATACCATTGTAATTAGCTAGTTACTAATAACAGAAAAGGAGCCAAATGGGGGCCAGACAGTATAGGCATGCCAATTGGGCAGCTTCACACAGAACCTGCAATTTCACACTCCCTAGGGAATCACAATGGCTTAAAAGGTCCAACAAAAGGGAGATGAACCTATGCATAATGGATTGGGGTGAGAAGGGAAGGTGGCTGTTAGTCAAACCTGGGAACAGCGATCATTGGACAGAATGGGCAGGACCCAAACAAAGGAGCTCTCTTTCTAGGCTCATGGTTCTTGTTCCTGCTTCCTTGCATTTGCCTGTATGGTCCACGGCCATGCAGACCCCGCACACGATGGACTAATGGTCAGCAGCTGGAAACACAAAGTAAGCTAGCCTGATGCTGACTGGACACTGCTCCAATGTGTAGCCAAAATCCTGACCACTGGCTTTGGGTTTAGCTCTGCTGAAAGCAAAATGGGGCTTCTTCTATGACAGGACCAAGGGAAATGGGACATTGGGAACACAGGGGTTTGATTCGATGGAAATAAAACTTTCTACAATATCTCATCCTCCCATGAGAGTCTTAGAAAATTTATTTGTTTTTGGAATATCACAAGAAGCTCACTCCCACTAACAACCAGTGGAGGTGAGGACCTCTCTCCACCAGTAACATAAGGACATGAACCACATATTTTCAACGCCAAGCAAGTAACAGGGTCTGGCACTGAATGAAGGAATGCTGTCCTCCAAGTGTCCAGCACAGTGTTCGACACATCATAGCTGCTCGATATATATACCCTTTATACATATAATAAAGATAAACACGTATCCTTTAACTATATAATAAAAAAAGAACCCAAAGTGAACAAAGTGTCCGAAAATGATACGATTTATGTTCGCGCACAGTGAGTATGAACTTTCGGACTGTGAGAGCTCATGTAAGTACTGAATATTTGGAGATCATGCCCTTGTTTTAGAAACAAAATTGGGATTTGGTGAAGCTGACTGTGTCGTCTAAAGTCACAACTGTCTAATGACAATCCCGGAGCAAAGCTAATTCCTCACCCAGCTCACTGGGGTTGGGACAGCCCTGTCCTTTCTGTTATCCATACCGACTCCCTGCTGTGTTCACTTGTCTGGAAAACACTGATGCTGGTAACTGAGCACTAAGACGCCAGGTCTTGGCTGGTATAACTTTAAGTTATTATTTACAGGATTGATTTGTAGTAGGCTAACATAGTAAGAAGAATACAAAAAGTGATCTAAAGAACAGAAGACCACAATAACTTAGAAACATGGACAATAAGTTAGGATCTATATTTTAGGGGAAGAAAACACGAGGGTTCTGGACCATGATGGAAAGAGCCCTTTCTGCTTCCGCCTTTACGTTCTCACATAAGAAAAGCAAACGTTAATGGACAGAGACCAGACACCAAGGAGAGGCGCTTAGCCAGAGGTCTGTGCCCTGTGAGATAAAATGACCTGTGGCTGATGGAGGGATTTGTGCCATAAATATCAGTTGTAAGGTGAGGGAAGAAAAAGTAATATTGACATCGAAGCCATAACAGCCAGTATTTCTTAAAGCAAGAGAGGAGAAAAGGGCAAGGGTCCCCGTACTTCTAATGAAGAATCTCTATCATGATATTTTCTTTTATATTTTATCTTACAGGTTACAGCCTTATATGCTCAACTCATAGAAAGCGGTCTAATTTTGAAGGCACTTTATAAATGTTCTATACTGTTCTGTTCTCTACTGCTCCTCACTTCCTCATTTAAAATGCCCATCGCTCATGATGGAGGGGTGGTCAAAAGTTACAAGATAATTCCAAAGATTATTAATGTTTTATGATTTTTTTACAGCCCAGATACCATTTGGCATTCCTTTATATATCTTTTATGACTTGTGTGGTTAGTAACAATTATCGCCACTTTCAGATGATAAAACCAAGTGATTTTTTTTAAGGTCATTTAGTGGAACCGGTGCAATTTGACCACTGGTGTCTCTGATTCTGAAGACAGTAACCTTTCCCCACACTGTTCCCGAACTGTGGTCCCAGATCAGCAGCAGCAGCTACACCAGGTAATTTGTTGTAAATATAAATTCTTGGGCTCCAATCTCCTGACTGAATCAGGATTCTGGAGGTGGAGCCTAGAAACTGTTCAATGATTCTTATGCATGATCAGAATTAAGTGCCAGAGGCTTATGCCATGTAGCACAGCCTGCATAAAATTACTGCTTATACTCAGCACAGAGAGTACCTGAGATCTGTTGGCTGTCTTTATTGTTTTGGCATTTTTAAGCAGACATATATTACTGATATATGGTAATTTGACACACCATCACAAAATCACTGCAGTAAGGGTGAGAGAGCCAGCAGGCTGACGAGGGAAGCCCAGGTCCACCACCTAATGTTATATAATCTTGTCAAGTTACATAACTGTGTGATTTTGGGAATTGTCTTCTGTAAAAATGAAAATAAAAATGATGACCTCATAGTCAGAAAGCACTTTAGTCCAATGTCTAAAATTTAATAAATACTCAACAAAGTAAATGTAGTTTTCATTGTGATTATCATTGTTAAAGACAATATATTAGTAACATTATAGTTAACTAGAGGCCCGGTGCACGAAATTTGTGCACAGAGTGGGAGAGGGGGGTGGGGATGGTGTCCCTCAGCCCAACCTGCACCCTTTTCAATCTGGGACCCCTTGAGGGATGTCCGACTGCCAGTTAAAATGGCAGTCAGACATCCCTTTCACAATCCAGGACTGCTGGCTCCCGACCTCATGCCTGCCAATTTCCCCTAACCACTCCCCTGTCAGCCTGATCAACACCTAACTGCTCCTTTGCCAGCCTGATTGTTCCTAACTGCCATCCCCATGCCAAGATGGTCCTCCTCAACTGTCCTCCCCTTCAGGCCTTGGTCTCCCCAACTGCTCTCCTCTGCCAGCCTGGGTCCCCCCCAACTGCCCTCCTCTCCAGGCCTGGGTCCCTCCCAATTGCCCTCCCTCTTTGGGCATCTTGTGGTAGCTATTTTGACCACATGGGAGCAGCCATCTTGTGATGGTCAATTTGCATATTACTCTTTTATTAGGTAGGATTGCATGAGTAGTGAGGTTTATGATTTATGTATGCTGTAAAACTCCAGAGATGCTCCTCTTCTTATAATTTTTATCATGAAGTGGACTTGATTTTTCCAAATTCAACAAAAATTTCTAATTTGTTTCAATTCAATAAACATTTTTTATGACCCACAATGTACAAGGTATTCTGTTGTTTCACATTACTTTTTTTTAAGTACAGTGATGATACAGCTACCAATTTATATGTTAGGGAGTAGATATCTATCTATTAAGTATATATTTTTTAATTAAATACTTTCAATCTTCATCTGTATTGGCTTAAAGCTTAAAATTGTACATTTTAACATTATTTGAAAAACTAGGGGCCCGGTGCACAAAAATTTGTGCACTCGGGGGTGGGGGTCCCTCAGCCCGGCCTGTGCCCTCTTGCAGTCTGGGACACTTCGGGGGGGACGTCCACCTACTGGCATGCCTGGCAAGCCTGGGTGAGGGGCTGAGAGCCATTTTTAGGCTGCCCACAGCCCCTTCAGGGTTCATGCACTAGGGGGTGGGAAGGCTGGTGAGTGCAGGCCTGGATGTTTCCCACTGGAGGGCCCACGATTGCACACGCCTGGTGGGCCCACACCGCTGAGAGGACACACCTGGCGCAGAGCTGGGTGGCAAGCCAGGGGCGGACGCTGGTGCAGAATCCCTTGGTGGGGCCCTGCTGCTGAGCAAACACACCCGGGGTGGAGCCGGGCAGTGAACTGGCTTCATATTCTCCGCACTGTGCAGCAGACACTCCCACACGCCCTGTGGAGGCCCCTGGGGGGCGGATGAAGGTAGCGGACCCTGGACGGGTGTTCCTGGACACCCTGCGGAGGCCCCCAGGGCAGAGCCAGGCAGTGGACCCAGGACAGGCGTTCCTGGATGTCCCGTAGAGGCCCCCGGGGGGGCAAAGCCAGGCAGCAGACCCAGGATGGCTGCTCCTGCACACCCTGCAGAGGCCCCATGCTCCTGCATGCCCCAGGGAGGCCCCCAGGGGGTGGAGCCAGGCAGTGGACCCAGGACAGGCGCTCCTGGATACTCCTCGGAGGCTCCCGGGAGCCGAGCTAGGCAGCAAACCCAGGACAGCTGCTCCTGGATGCCCTGAGGAGGCCCCAGGCCAGACCCCCCCTCCCACTGAGCTGACACATCTGGCACAGCTATGCCGGCCAGCCGTGGAGGCTCCCAGTGCAGAGCCGCCCTGCCAGCCTACATCTTGGCTGGGTTAATTTGCATACAACCACTCTGATTGGCTGGTGGGCATGGCTGTGAGCAGAGGCTCAGCCAGCCTAGGCAGGCAGTTGCAACAGAAGCCTTTGGTTTGCTCTAGCTCCATGGCTGTTGGCCAGGTTAATTTGCATACAGCCGCTCTGATTGGGTGATGGTAACAGTCAATTTGCATGTTTCTCTTTTATTATATTAGATAACACAATACTACAAAATTAATTGACTGTGTTATTGTGGACACATTTAATTTCAGGTTAAATTTTTATTCAAAGAAAACTTCATATTGCTATATTGTGATCTCTGTACACTTAATTGTAAATCTCAACAGTGTTTTTTTTTTGTTTTTTTAGTTGTTTATGTTTTTATTGATTTCAGAGAATAAGGGAAAGATAGAAACTTCAATGATCAGAGAGAGAATCATTGATTGGCTGCCTCCTGCATACCCCTACTGAGGATTAAGCCAGCAACCTGGGCAGATGCCCTGACCCAGAATCTAACTGTAACCTCCTAGTTCATGGGTCAATGCTCAATCCCTAAGCCACACAGGCTGGGTTCAACAGTGTTTTGATACAGAGGTTTTCAAATGACGATTCACCTGCAATAATGATAGATTCTCTATATTTTACTCAGCGAAGCTCAGGCCAATTATTTCTTGCTTATTTGCACCAAGCAGTGAAAGAAACCACTAGCTGTCCCCTTTCTTATGCTTTTGATCCAGACAAAAAGGCTAGCATCTTTCTATGTCTTTTTTTTAGAGTGAAATGTTCAAGTCTCCAGCCTCCTTTTGTGTCTGTGTTGTCAGGATCTTTTAATCTCTGACATTGTTCTCTACTACATGCTCAGCAATTTGTCTCTTTTCTGAAATGTGGTGTCTGCTGAACTTAGTCCCCAATTCATAGCCTAACAGGACCTGAACGCAGTTCAATATGTTTTTATGCATGACATCACCATTACAATTCAGAGCTCTATGGCATTTGAATATTTTAACAGGGATCAGAATGTTTACTCATTCGATTCATCACCCACTGTAATTCTGGAATTTTTTTTTTCTCTCTACTGCTACCATCTCTAGCTTTTTATCAGGCTTTTTGGGTTCACATCCATTTCATTTTTCTGAACCCAATGTCACTGATTTAACCTATCTCCCCAGCATGTAAGATTAGGCTATATAGCAGCACAACACCCAAATATTTGTAATCCCTGCTACTTCCATGCCTCACTTTCTTTTAGATTTATTTACATAAATCCAGAGCACCTCCCAAAATATTTTATAAGTATACTATTACAGTACTTTGGAAGTTTCCTAAAAATTATTTTTAAGGTTCCACTTAAGTAAAAACAAGAAAATGAACAAAACTGATTGGTCTGTTGTTCCAGACTCATTTAAGAAGAAAACTTGCAGTCCCCTTTATTGACTCAGGATAAGAAAGTTAAACTCAGGAAAAAAAAAATTAAACTCAGCACCAACTACAGGACTCATTATTGTTTTATTATTAAGGTGTCATCCCCAAAATACAAATTAAACCTCTGCTAGTCACACACAGATTGCTCAGTGAGTATCACGTGCCCTCACACAGGAGGTCACTTGTATGTGCTGGGGCATGTCACATGGTTGGCCGAGCAAATCTTAGTAAACGCAGAGCTAGTTTCACTTAGCATGTTTGCTTGCCCTGGTACGAAAGAACACAAAGCAGGAAAGTATAAAAATGATGATGAAAATAACAAAAGCACCTTAAAGTATTAGGCCTAATTGTAATTGTTTTATCATAAATAACTGGCAGAGTTATCAAAACCAAAATGAGCTGACACCTTCTTCGAGAGCTTTCATTTATAAGGGATTATGGAAATGATGGGTTCTTCCAACTTGAAAGTCATAAAATGACTACAAAGAAAACATCAATCTGCGTGCCTGCCTCCTCCTGGGAATGCCCATCTCTGCACTCTACATACTCACCAGACACACCGAACCCTGCCTTCAGTCCAGCCTTGTCCATGTAACAGTTCTACCCTTCCTTCCTGAGGCAGATTCATTCCTCCAAGGCTGCCAGCCTTCCCTTCCTTGTGTTTTAACCCTGTTCTTGCTTCAGTACAGCTGTTTGAGCTCTGCTTCTTCTCTGCTTTCCAGCTACCAGCTGGTATTGAGAATCACTCAATAAAATTGTGTTAAGTGTATTATTTTAAAAATAGCATTTTCCCAAAGTTATATTTTTAAATGTAGGAAGAGATATTGGGCTTGAACACTCTAGAGAAATTATGGTAATGCAATGACATAAGTCCAATTTTAATAAATGGTAAGAATATGTGTTAATAAGAGTAAATTCATTAAAGTGTCAAAAAACATCAGCTCTGAGAAAAGGCATGTGTTGATAGCAAAACAGAAAATAAACAAAAAATAATCAAACAAAAAAACAGAGGGAGAGAAGTAGAGACCACAATTTTTAAATAATACATCTCACCTTTTTTTTCTCATATGCACATATGATTATGTATCTTAATAAAATTTTGGATGATTTCATTTTGAATAAATACTTATGTTTTCATAGCTTACGACAATGTGGTGGAATTAAAGGAGGTGGTAAAAACAGGAATAAAGGTTTTATAACATTTTAAGTCTGAATAGTAGTTTTCAGAAGACTTAGCAAAAAATATAATCATTAGTAAAGTTGAATGATGAAGATGCTTTAGTTGTAGAGAAGACTAATGACAGATTTAATCACTGTCTTCAAGTATTTGATGGATCGATTGGGAGATGATAATGATAAAATATTTTCCTTCTTGGCTTAGTATAAGACCAGAAATGATTAACTTAAAGGGCAAACAGGAAAATGCTAGAGAATGTGAGATATTATGACAAATTACTAAGTAATTCAGTAAAAGGTTTCCCTCAGAGTTTTAAAGCAGGATAACTACCTTTTGACCTGGAGTCAAATATGACAAATAAATCTAAGTGATTCTTAACAAGGCCAATACCAATTTGTTTCATAAGTGCATTATACTCTCTGTGGTTCTCTATGCTAATCTAGAACAAATCCATTACCCACGGGGTCATCCCAGGCACTCAGATCAGGGACCAGTTTATTGTGGCATGTGGAATAGAATCATCTGAACAAATTATTCCCTGCTTCCTCAGCCTTCTGATCAGACTCACCTTAATGCAGTGGCCAAAGGCTGGAGAGGACTGATTATAAATTACCCCAAATGCAAAAAGCAATAAAAAATAATGATCCTTGGAAATATAAGCCACCTAAGAAGGTTTAAAAAACTGCAATAAGATTACTGACCTCTATTTTTTTATGTTGAATATTCTTTGCATTAACATTAATGAGTAACCTTTAGTGTAATATATTTATTGAAATTAATTATATTAAATAATTTTAACCTCCATAATGTATTAAAATACTCATTGTGAAATTCCAAGATAAGATATAAGTTTAAGGTCTTTGTCAAGGGTCACGGAAAGAGTAAAGATCTTTTTACCGTTTTGTGTTTAGTTTTTAATATTAACACTATGCTCCCTTATATCATATGCTTGCAGTTATTTAATGAATAAATATCACAACCTTTATAAACAAACTTAGAGTTTGGCCTACATTTAATTATTTTGTTCTCATGAGACAGCTACACCATCAAAATTCAAAATAAATTGACACCTTTAGATGATGAATAAGGGTCTGATTTTCTAGACTTATTTCAAAACGCAATCCAACCTTGCAAAGATAAATGCATTGTAGATTTCATGCCATTGCCTAGTAGGTTGTGGACCTGAACCCAAGTTTTGCAGTGTAATTTTTTCTTGTCTTGATTTTCTCCAGGAGACAAAATGGCATGCATCCACTGAGAATCTGAAAGCATTATTAGGTCATATCAAAATTTAAGGATTTGGTTCCATTTACCTGTTCCTGTTGCTGGAAATCCAATCTGAAATAAGTGTCGATGCCTGTTGGTGACAATGCTTATTGCCAAAGCTGCAGGCCAGCATGATAACTTCCCGACGGAGTTCTCTTATGTATCATCAAAGGGAAAAAAAATGAAAGCAGTGTTAATATCTGGGGAGAAAGGGTAACTCATTACGTTACACTACGGTAGATAAGTGAATAATTAGCAGAAAAGTAGTTTTCAGATATGGAAATCCTGATTTCCTGAATGAGACAGGCAGAGTAGAAGTTAATCATATTAAAAATCTGCTCTGGAAACAGTTCTACACTGAGGGGTGTGGATTCAGAACTTAACCTCACCAAAAACAAAGCAGATCTTGAATTAAAACATGGCAAGGAAAGGCCTTTGATCTCAGTACCAGGGGTGGAAACCATTTCCCCACCAGCAGTCTTCCCAGGAAAGGGAAATAAAAGATGTAAAATGACAGCAAGATCTTTTCATGCTGCTGAAGTGACAATGGTACCAGTATTATGTTATTGTACAGTTCAGTCAGGGGCAAAGAAGCAAATAACAAAATAAAACAGTACTCATGTTGGTAGGACGCTTGAACAAGAGATCCATTAAAACTGTTTTTTGGCCATCCAAGCTTGATGTATGTTGTCGCAACTTGCTTTAAAATATATTCCTAAACAGGGATAGGGGCAACAAAGATAATGTCAGTTTCAAACCTCTCCATGATGACAACTAAAATTATAGACTGAAATTAAGGTATTTTCTAAATACTTTGAAATATATGTAAAATTTAGGCATGATAATAATCTATTATAATTTTATTCAACTTAGTATTTCAAATATGGATAATAAGAATAAAATGCAATCGCTATGGTGGAAGTCCACTGTTTACTTCTTATTGAATGATTTGCACTATTAATTTTATGTCAATTTTTTAGCAAAACAAAGAAATAGGAATAATGATAGTCATGCATACTTATATACAAATGTATGTGGATATAGTTTATTAAAATGAGTACCTACTATTTATTAATAGAGCATATTTAATGTAAGATTATATGTATACCCAGCCAATAGCCTACCATTGTTGAATCTGACATGCACAGAACAATCTTTAGTAAAATGACATGGTATTTCAAAGTCAATAACTCATTCGGCTCATAATATATTTAAATATCAATAGCAATGTAAGGTATGCTCTCCTCACTTTAATGTAGTCTTGAATTTCATCAAAAGAATGAAAGCACTAAAATTACAGTAAAAGCAGTTCTTAACTTTTACTGAAATTGAGGTGTCTGATGTGATATACAAAAGTACAAATATATATTAAAATGTATTTTACTTTTACAAAAGTTCTATATTGCAGGGTTTCTGTGTTGAGAAAAGGGAAGTTTAACAAGTCTTTCTCCAGCACAAAAATCATGCCATAACAGTAATGACACATTTCTTCGTATGACTGTTTTAAGGGTTTGGACAAAACTAACAGTCAAGCCAGAATTATTCCCATCTTATATCATAAAAGGCTAATATGCAAATCGATCCAAGGGTGGAATGACCAGTTGTTATAACATGCACTGAGCACCAAGGGGCAGATGCTTAATGCAGGAACTGCCCCCTGGTGGTCAGTGCACTCCCACAGGGGAGAGCCACTCAGCCAGAAGCAGGGCTCACGGCTAGTGAGTGCAGTGGCGGTAGCGGGAGCCTCTCCCACTTCTGTGATAATGCTAAGGATATCCATCAGTCAAACACCTCCCGAGGGCTCCTGGACTGAGAGAGGGTGCAGGCCTGGCTGAGCCCCTACCCTTCCCACCCCCTCCCCGTCCAAATGAACAAATTTTGTGCATCAGGCCTCTAGTTTAAAAATAATTTAAAACAGAGGTGTTTTCAAGTAGGTTTAGGATAAGATAAAAAGAAACAATTCTGATGGACATCAAACAATTTAGATGTTTCTAATAATAGTTATGGTCATGATAATTCCAAATGTGTAGGTTAATTAGCATAAATAGAATACATAGAATAATTTTATAAAACATAAGGAAGATTCTTAAAATAATTAAATGCAGACAAATAGTGCTCAAAGGTGATAAAAAGCACAGAGGTATATTCTCATCTGCAAAAGTCTCACTGGTGATAAGACCTTGAGGAATCAAAAGCTCATTAGCACTACTTAATCTTATTCACAATGATTATTACGTTAGATTAGATGGTGTCAGCAGTGTGATTGTGGTCTATCAGGCTTGCAATTTAGGAAATCTGGTTGGGAAACATTTTGAAATGTTTGTCATGTCTTCACGTCTATTTGGATTATCTGTTGTTTGCTTTCTTGTATCCCCTTGGACCCAATTATGAATGGGTTTTGGCCTCAATGTTGATCTTATCCTTGTTAATTAAGGAAGTGAATTGAATTCACTATGCCCTCTCGGATAAAAATAATGACTGAGAGCCTTTACTGAAACTGTCTATATTCTGTCAAGACCTTTGCAATCCTTCTACCCAGGTTAAGTCCTTTGCGAACATAGAATCTTTTTACTCTTGGAAAGTAAGTTTGAACTTTAAGGATTTGCCATGTATATTTGTTCTTAAATTCTGAGGCATTTAAGCATCATTGATACTTTTAGGCCAGAACAAAAAGTAGCTTGTATTAAACTTCTTCAAGTAATTGTCATCACTGTTGCACAGAAAATCAGGGTAAAAATGATAACATGAATTAGAAGGAATCAAAACAACACAGGGTCAGTTGACCGGAGTAGATAATGAGAAAATACTTTATCATCTGAAAATGGAGAGAAGAAAATATATCTTTTTACATTGAAGACGTTGTATTTCTCCATGCGGTCCAGTAATTTATCCAGAGGATAAAGAGCTCGGCTGGCAGCATGCCAAGGAAGAAAATCCTTCTCCTCAGACAGGTATCTGATAATCTCCAGGGGAATATTCTGAGGCAAATAGCCAGCTCTGCATAGTCAGAAAACGTCAATGTTAATTATATGCAAAAAAAGGTACATGATGATGCAAAAAAGAAGATTTTACTTATGCAAATAAAAGGCAGAACTCAAGATTCATCATGGAATAAAGAAGCCATACTCAGTGTTTTAAAACAAAATTACTCGCTTTTTACATAAATATACTTCTACTTAGGATGCCAATGCCCCTAAATATGTACAGAGTGGGACAGTTAAAGATTTACTTGAGCATATAAACACCAAAATGCATGGTTTTAGAAAGAAAGAATCGTGAAATTTGAATAAAATCAACTCTAGGTGTATTCCTTTAGAGGAACTCTTCAGAGGTCACAAGTCATTGAAAATAATTGATTGCTGAAATAAAATTTCTATTCTGCTGGCATTCTCTTTACATTTCATGTAGCTCTGTGTAATATTTAATATAGATTGCATTCAAAATGATCATCAAAATGGAAGTAGTAACTTGGAGTTTTGACTATATCTGTGTTACTTTACCATATAAGCATTTTCAAACCTGCCAGTTATTTTTAAAAAATGCTTTCCACAGCATCAGAGTTAGATTTTAATAGGCTCCAAATTACAAAACTATTAAGAAAATAGATTCATTATTTGTTACTTTTCTTTCAAAATAAATGTCATGTCATCTTGTGAACCAATGTTAGATACTTTGGAAAATATGAAGCTGAAGCTTTTTAAAATTATCTGAACACTTGTTGCCTGCTTTTAAAGAGAGTTTATCCAAAAAAAAGGAGCCAAAAGCAGTATATACCTCTGCTCCCTAGTAGAGTACATATAAAATCCTTACAAATGAAAGCAATATAAATGACAATCCACAGTGCATTTAAAGATGGCCTTATCCCTGATGTCCCTGATGCATACAGAGAGTGACACTGTATATTTTGCTATTGTTGTTTTTTTTTTTCATTAATAATCAACTGAATGCAGACTGTTAGCACAGGCAACAGGTAAATATGAAAGTAACCGATACCCAGTTATCGCCTTTACCTACCTTTGACACTATTGCTCTTTTGTAGCAGCACAAGGTTAGATGGACTTTTTCATGTGCACTTAGTAGAAGGTGGACAGGGAAGGAGCAAAGCCTTTGCTCATCTTCACTTAAGATAAATTTGCCTGATTAGATAGCCCTTACTCAACACGAAAAGCAAAAGCCGCTCTCCAGATGAATAGTAGCATGAAGCGCTGTTTAGAATGTTTCTAATAAAAACCAATTCTAAAGATTGTGTTTCAGTTTTCTTTGAATTAAAAAAAAAAGTGTGTCACGCATGATTTGGGTTCACTCATGTATACTAGTACTATCAACCCCAGTTAACGTCTGATGTCAATAAGAATGGTGAGAATAACTCCAAAATTCCACATCATTTCAAAATTTTCTCAAGTTTGTATGATTTGGAGTACATCTAGACATGTGCCACTTTTCTTATCCAGTTTCCATTTTATACATCTTCAATGAAATTAGGCTATGGTAACAGTTAAATAAGAAACTTTATCTTTTTTGCTAGTGAAGCATCTCAATAATACAGTTAAATTTAATTTTTAAGGGGTTCTCATTCACTGAAAAACAATACACTTGTTTAATAAAAATAATCATTTGCCTCTTTTCCTTAAAAGAAACATAGGTTTTAATATTTCAGATTTTGTCATTTGTTTCTCCTTAACTTTTAATTCTAAATATTAAATAACAAAGCAATCAGAAATTTGCCTCCTCTAAAATTTTATAATCCACATGCCATGGATAATATAATTTTAGAAATTAAGATTTATCTAGAAGTCATTATTCTTTTTAAAAATAAGTCAGAAAATTACTTTATTAAAAAAGAAAATTTAGTTAAGTAACTAATTATTATGCATCTTCAAATAAATTATAAAAATCCGGAATGTTGCCTGGGTCTATTTTTCTCAGGATTTAAACATACGAGGTTACATCAGTTACAATTCATTGCGTCTGACTTCATTTCTAGAAATGGATGGACATTATTCAGTGATGTATGATTTGTGGGCAATATGTCTACAAACAGAAACCATGCCAACAAATGTTACAGAAGGGGACTGACTCCCCTTGAGAAAGAGCCTGAAACAACTAACACCTTCCTGCACAATGAAGCAAATAAATTCATCTCTTCCAGCTTCACATTCCTCATCTGCGAAATGGGTTGCACTGAGAGGCATTCTGTTTTAGCTTCGAAAACCTTTTGTTCAAATCTACTTATCTAAAATTTAACCTGCTGAGAAATAATTACAGCAACATGGGCATAATTTATTTGTTTAAAATACTGAAAAAATACTTTGTAAATTTTTATATTTCCCATTCTTTAATTGTTTAATATGTACAAGTCTAAGAGGACATGGATCTAGTTTTTATACGGCACTGACATGGTGTAAAAAAATAAATAAAAGTAAAGCAAGCATGATAGGAATTCCAAATAATGGCAAGGCCTATAAAGTATTCATTAGGTAGAGATAGGGAGCAAGTTCTGTTTTGATTCCTTATGGCAAAAACTGCTGACTGCTCACCAAAATCCGCGCTCTCCTTTGCTTCCCAGGGTAGAGCATAATCCCCAGTGCCCCGTTGTTAAATGTGGTCATATGACCCTAGCCAATAGAATATGAAGGTTCTTCGCTGCCAGGATTAGCTCATAGGCATCTCTCATTAGCTCCTCCATGTTCTTTTTCCATGAAATGAATCTTCCAGATGGGCTTGAAAGTCTTACACTGAATATGCCACAAACCCACCTAGGATAACTGCAGGCCCAAGTACTAGTTCTCACACCAAATTCCATCAGGTGACCAGGAAATACATTTCTGTTGTGTTGGATCCTAATACAAGTCTGGGTCTATTTTTCACAGTCGTTAACCTTCTCTAATGCAGTCTTCAGATAAAATAAGAAACAAATTACACTCAAATTGCCCTCATTTTGTGCTGTTACAAACGTATATAGCTAATTACCTACTACAATAATTCAATATATTTGCATTTAGCTTACTAGATCAAAATATGTAGCTACACTCAATTGGACAAGAGGATGACTGGGTTCATTACAAAATTAAGACTTTGATAATCTTGGTGAATAAGTTACTAATTTACATATGCATTTGTGTAATTGGCTAGTAATGATATCTGGGATTACTACCATGATAATGCAATCAATACAGGGGAAGTGTGTGGAATCCAGTGAATGGAACACTACATTTGATCAGAGTAATCAGCTCATTCGGAAATACACTTAGGGTCCTCACACGGAAATGTAGTTTTCCTAAATTTGCATCATCACAGGGAAATGCGAAGAAAAATAGCAAATTTAAAGAATGTACCATGCATAACCAAATGTGTTTTATTAATATTTTAGGAAAAAGTTATAGATAATATCTGTATTTTTTCCTGTGGGCATAAGAAATGATTTAGAACAAAAATGGATACAGAGGCAGAGCAGCATCAAACAGACTGTCAAATTACAGCAACAAGGACAGGAACATTGGGGGGGGGGGTGGTAACAGATCAGCCAAGGGACTTTGGTGCATGCATTTAAGCATAACTAATGGACACAAAACACTGGGGGGTAGGGGAGGCTGGGGGAAGGATAGGGGGAAAAAGAGATATATGTACCAATCTTTGTAAAACTTTATGTAATAATAAAAAAAAAGAAAAAGAAATGATTTAGAAATCAAAGAAAAGACAATGGATTAGAGAGTTATGAGGATATTTAAATAAAAGATTGTCTATATGCAGTTATAGAGTTCCTCTTTCTATTCTTCGACCTCCACCAAACACACACATATCCTTTCTTCCTCCTTCTCCAATTTATAGGAGCTTGAAATGAAATATATCTCTAGGCATACAAGAGATTACTTTTCATAAGAAGGAAATTAAAACCAGACTACATTAACTGATGTTTCAGTGCACTGATATTAACTGATTTGTTTTCAGCTAAGATAAAAACTACTTTTTAAAACCTTCTCAATTCCTGTTAATGTTAACTCTTGAATCTACTGAGATAGGTAGCTTATAAAACAGCAACCTCTTTGGCTGTTTTCTTTAAAAGTAATTGGTTTCTGAGTGCTTGAAACTTGGGAAAAAAATAAAAAGCACAACCCTCAGACTCTTCCAAGCATCATTCTCTAGTCTTCGTTAATTGAGTATTCATTTCAAACCAATAAATAGCCTACTACATATTTCCCAGTATATGCAGAAGACACCATAACTGTTGCTTAGGGCAGAGATTTTTAAAGCAATTGCTGAAATGCTTAATTAAAAAGTATAGTATTGTAGTATTATTTTTTGTTATTCATTGTTAAAAGACTTCTGTGTGATCTTGTGGAAAGATACTATGGTGGAGATTGGAAACTCCACCAGTCCTTTGAGTACCAGAGAACAAAAAGGGAAATACATAGGGGACATATCTTTGTCAACCAACTGTCCATCTGCCAATTCCTAAAGAAAACAAAGATGCGATTCAAGCATTTGTGAACTGATGTCTGCAGGGATGAAAAGGAAGTTACTTATTCATAGCCCCATAAAACTGGAATCATGAAAAGTTGCATATATACAGTTCTCATAGCCTTCTCCCTCTTTCTCCTTCCCTTCCAAGAAGACTTTTCCCAATACTGACTTGGGCATCTATTTCCCAGGCTCACAAAACATGTTAAAAACATCTGTACTCATAATAATTATCATTATAATAATTACTAGGGGCCCAGTGCACAAAAATTTGTACACTCCAGGGGTCCCTCAGCCCAGCCTGTGCCCTCTCGCAGTCTGGGACCCCTTGGGAGATGTCCACCTGCTGGCATGCCTGGCCAGCCTGGGTGAGGGGTTGATGGCCGTTTTCAGGCTGCCCACAGCCCCTTCAGGGTTTGGGTCCCTACTGGGGTGCCTGGCTGGAAGTAGCTATCTGGGATTTATTTAACTTCTATAATTGAAACTTTGTTGCCTTGGTCCCCCACTTGAAGCCTGGGTTGCCCCTGGCAACCCAAGGTCCCAGCCCCACAGGTATCTGGGGTTTGTTTATCTTCTATAATTGAAACTGTGTAGCCTTGAGTAGAGCTCAGGGCCCACAGGGCCCTGGCTTCCTCCATTGCCTGGGGCAACTCCAGCTCCATCTTAGCTGAGTTGATTTGCATATCCGCTCCTGATTGGCTTGCGGGCATGGCTTGTGGGCATGGCTTGTGAGTGTAATGGAGTGAGGGCTAATTTGCATATTACTCTTTTATTAGATTAGATAATTTACCACAATATAATCTTTCTCACTCCCTGGACTTTAACCCATCTTTTCATCCACATAACCTAATATAGAATCTATTAATCAATAAATAGTTCTTTAACTAATTTAAATTATGACAATAATGTACTAGTTCTTGAAAACAGGAGCACTTTACAAGTATACTGACACTTAAACATAACCACAATTTTCTAAGGTTACACACCAGCAGAATGTAAAAATTCCGCAAGAGTGGTATTTGTAGTATTTTTGCACATCTTGTTCATTAATGATACACATGATAAAAGATGAGAAGGCCATTGCTATCTAGCTGATAGTTTTGAATAAGGTAGGCTATACCAAAATAGCTTTCTGGCCAATGATGAAAAAGAGGCATTACACAAACATTTCTGTTCTTTTGCCTAATTACCAAAGTACTTTTCTATTCTCCCAGAAGCACCAGAGTTATTTTATATCATGCATTTAAATAAATTGATGGAAGACTTGAAAATCTCTTTTCCCTAGTCAGTAAATTGACAGGGGTGAATTATACAATCTCTAAAGTCCCCTTTTCAGTAAATATTTAATAATTAATAATAAAACATTCAGAAATAACTTTATTGTTTTATAGTCTCACTATCACAACCATAATCACCTTTGCTCTCCACTTGTTTCTTTATTTCCAAGCACAATTTCTCAGCAAATCAGCCCCCATGGAAAAAAAAGAGAGTTCTCCAGGCAACCAATAATGTTAAGAAGCAGAATCAATCTTTGGCCACTAATTGGAAGAGTTAATAGATATTAGCTATTTTCCCAAAAAGGAAAACTCATCAGCTTTATAGCCAAAGTGAACTAATTATTTTTTTAGAAAACTATCAACTTCATTATTATAAACTATTTTATATGAGGATTTACCATACACAATATGCTATGGTGTTATAGAAAGACTAGAGGCCTGGTGCATGGATTTGTGCACTAGTGGGGTCCCTTGGCTTTTTCTGCACCCTCTCACAGTCTGGGTCAACATGGGGGATGTTGGACTGCTGGTTTCAGCCCAAACTCCACAAGCCAGGTTGATGAATTTGTGCACTGGGCCTCAAGTATGCATAGAAGATCTTTGGTTAATTTCTTCTTGCCCTCCTCCTCCCTCTCCCCCTTCCCTCTGAGATTCATCAGTCTGTTCCACGACTATACATTGAGCATCTGCCCCCTGGTGGTCAGTGCATGTCATAGTTACCAGTCGAACGGTCAAATAGTTGCTTAGTTGCTTAGGCTTTTATATATACAGACTAGAGGAGCAGTGCACTGAGGAAACAGGGAGTTCAATGGTCCTGAGATAGGAGAAAATTTGAGATGTTGAAAGAGTAATGAAAAGAAGCTTTTGTGGTTGGAGTGAAGTGAGCGAGGGGAGAAGAGGTTGGTGGTGCGAGATCATGAAAGACCTTAAATAGCAAGGGCTTCAGATTGTTTTTCTATGGGTGATAGAAGCCACTGCAAGTTTTTAAGCTGAAAAATGATGATGTGATCTATGCTCTAAAAGGGTGACTCTGGCTTCAATAGAGAGAAACCTCAACTATGCAACATGGGCTTCCAAGATGAGAATAAATTGAAATATGATTTCCTAGGTGACCTTCTCTCACTATATGCACTAGGCTTAAGAAGAAAATATATACCTAGTGAGTGAAACAGATGACATGAATAAAAGACATAATTATTTTTTAAGAGGCTATAAATAAGATTTGCTTTAAAAAAAGTTTGTTATGGAAGTGTTCAAAAATATTCCAGCCTGATGAGTGTGCTCAGTGGTCAAGCATCAATCTATGAATCAAGAGGCTGCAGCGTGATTCATAGTCAGGGCACATGCCAGGGTGGTGGGCTCAATCACAGCCAAGTGATTCTCTCTCATCACGGATGTTTCTATCTCTCTCTCCTCCCTTCTGCTCTGAAATGAAAAAATATATATTTAAAAATATAAATACTTCAAAAGCTTATCCACAGATTATTTATTATTGCTCAATTTCTAACAAATAGTGAGTGTCAGATTATACGGAGGGGTCACTGAGAAATAGCTTAAGTAATGAACATATTTTTATATACTTTATATATAGGAAGCTGTATATTCCACTTAAGGTAAATTAGCAGAGTTATTCCAGAATTGATAGACAGACAATAGCCTGAAAGGCCACCAGAAAAATTATCCACATAACTTATGATTTCCGTGGAAAATACAATGCTTAACATTGCGGAATTCTGCATACTGGGCCGTGACATTTTCCAGTGCTCTACAGAACTATAAGGGAGTTAAAGAATAAGAAATTCCGGCAGTGCTCCGCAGAGTTTGACTTCACTGACATCAGGGTATCAAATCATTAATCTAAAGATCTATAAATCAGTGCAGCTTCTAACATCCTATCTGGCTGCTTTTTAGAAAAATGTGTGAATAATAGGAAACTCGAAAGAAAAAAAATCACTCAAATGGAACCACTTAAAAATAACTCGGTACATCTCCTCTTGCCTAATATTTATGCCAAAGTTTTGCATTTTATATAGATTTTGCTATACTGTACATGAGGTTTTATATTTAACTTATAATAATTTTTCATGTTTTAGGAATTCATCATAATTACCTCTGGATGAGTTTAAGACGACATCCTGTTGGGAAGAGAAATGCAGTTCACTACTGTTGAGCATTTTGATTTGGGGTGTATATACTTTTCCCATGGTAAGTAGTAGAGCTATGGGCATCTCTGTGCTCAGCACTTTACATATTCTGAGTGAGTTTCTTTGGATGGAATGCCCAAACTAGAATATCTTGCTAAAGGTCATGACATATGGTGGTTCTTAGCAAGTCTGAGTTCATGTTGTCAGGCTTTGTCAATCAGCAAGGCGTCCCAGACAAGGAAACAGGTAGTCACTGTGGTGGCCAACACTGGTTTAGCACTCCCTGGAGCCCGTCCATGTGCCAAGTTATATACAAGCAATTGTGATATTAAATCCTTACGACAACCTTCTCAAGTTAGCAAGATTACTATCCTCACTTTACAGATCAAACCTGAGGCTCACAAAGTCTGCTGACCACTCTAGGGTCATACAGCAAACAAGGGTGGTGCTGGAGATCGAAGCCAGTCCTCCTGCACCAAGCCTGTGATAATCTTTAACTTCCAAAAGAGCCTGGCAAGCAATTTTGCATTCTTTCTGCCATCTTCCAGTAAAACAAATAAACAAACAAACAAAAAATGAAGAGAGAAGTAAGGGGGATATCAAGCGGGAGTGCTCTATAGCGGCTTTATGAGAGAAACAGTATAATAGAACATATGGGGAGGGAAGGCGTGTTTTGGTCTATGGCTGTGACTTTGAAATGGGGGCTTATTGTACTCATTGTAAGACAGCTTCTAGATTTGGGTCATTTTGGGCCACTTATACCAAAACCACTTTCTCCAGCACTCCCCCAGCCCCTGGGTTCCTTCAGTACCTGGTCTAATTTTTATAAGTCAAGGAACAGCCTCAGCCCAGACTCTCACCGGGAGTCCAGTTAGCAGCCATCTCCCCTCCCCCCCCATGAAGAACATGCATTACAGCAACACATTGCTTTTAGAAATACTGTTAACACAGGAAGGAACAGTTTGATCTACAATGGGTTCTAAAAAAGAAAGTGAGAGGTAACCATATTAAATTATGATCTTTAAATAAGAGGAATTACTTTGAACAGAAGATATTTTCTATCTCAAGCTCTTATAGGAGAGGGAAGAATGAAGGTTATCGAGAGTGGTTTAGAGGGTCCGATACTCACCCCGAGAAAGAGCGGATGAAGCACTCAAATAATGGCACAGGGAGCAGGGGGAAATTGCCTTGTGGACAGTCTACCTCAATGAGAAACCTCAACAAGAAATTCCATAACCAAGTCAATCCCGCCCCTAGTTTACCCACAGCGGTATTGCTGCATATGTGTGTCCATTATCATTTCCCATGTAATTTTGTAAATGTACCCGCATGTCTAAAGTTTAGGCTAATACAAAAGTTAGTGATAACACAGGAAGATAGAGTTCAAAACGTGGATCCCATTTTGAAAAACAAACTAACACATTTGAGGGTGTAATCTAGCCTCACAAAAGAGAATGAAGATGCAGTGGGAAATGTTTCAGAAGAGCTGCCAGAAGTGACAAAGGGGATCTAACAACATCAGAGTGACAGCAGCTCTGGACTCCGCAGCCAACTTGAAGAAGCTCCCGGCCCCTTAGAGTATTTTGAGTAGCAATAAGAATAGCAACTGCAATGAATTTAAACGTATCCAAGGTAATTAAATCCATAAGTCAAAATGATACTTAAATAAAAACAGAATAAAACAAAAATAATTGGCTGCTATGAAACATTCAGGAGAACTGGTTCATTACTTTTCAAACTGAAAAATGCCAGGAAACAATCAAGTATTTATCCTGCCTTTCCTTAAAAAAACTGTATCACTGGGTAACCAAAATAGCAAATGAGAACAAGTTTCTCTTTATACAACTCGTCCTCTTACGAGCGGAAAAGGAATAAAGGAATCACCACTTTACAACTTCTAGTGAATGAGTAGGTTCAGGCATTGAATAGCAATAGTCGCAAATATAAAAAGAGAGACAACTATTTATGTTATGTGTTCCTATAGAGTGACCATGCTAACAATTTAAACTTGTAATGGCTCAAGCCATAGAAAAGTGTGGCATGGGGATGTAGCCAGCAAAATCCAGACTGTGGGGAATCATGTAGGACAAACAACCTCGTTCTTTACCAAATCATTTGGAAAGAACATTTTTTAAAGGTGAAGGGGAAAATCAATAGATTAGAAGAGACTGAGTAGACATATCAACCAGTCACAGAGCAATAATATCATTCAGATCCCCAATCAAAAAACTGTTTTAAACATATGGCATTTAGGAGTAAGTGGAAATTGAACACTTCCTGGATATTTGATATGATTGAAGAAATGTTAATTCTAGGTCATAATGTTTAATACTGTCTTCAATTTTAGAGATAGTGAAAATTATTTTTATGAAATGATCTGATTGGACGGGGACATGGATGAAACAAGACTGACCACGAGTTAATAATTGTTGACGCCTGGCAATGGATACATGGGCTTCATTACACAGTTCCGCCAATTTTTTAAAGTATTTGAAATTTTTCATAATAAATAATTTAAAAACCAAAGCAAGGACTGTTTATTTGTCTGTGTATTCCCAGTGTGCCTCATCAAGCCTTCATATTGTATGTGCTTTAAAATATTTACTATATAACAACATTTCCTGCATCTGTTTCTTTCTTTATAAAATGGAAGAAATAGTATTTACCTGCCAGGGTCACTGTGAGCAGTAAGAGACAAGAAACAGGAGGTATTTGATACACTGTAAAGAGCCACACAAATGCGGAGTTTCTGAAGGCTGAAGAACCAGAAGTAGAATTCAGCAACCACATGAACCGCATTTGTATTCTGACCTTGATTTGTTCCTTACACTGAGCTACTAAACTCATGGATAGATCCCAGCACATTCATTTTTCCCTTAGGGACAAAGTAC